>CAUYON010103505.1:0-26106 GCA_963573935.1 Arctocebus calabarensis
TTTTCATATAGTAAACGAGAAAATATCATGAATGGTATGTCAATCAGGTTGATAAAATATCTCAGATTGCATGTGAAACCCCCACACTGTACCCCATGGTTGAACTAATGTACACAACTATGATTCAATAAAAAAAATAAATAAATAAAAATAAAAAATAAATAAAAATTATTTTTCCCAAGAATTTTATATACAGTCTAATAAAAACTACATATTACCATCAAAAGTCATACTCAAGAATGACCATATGTATAAAAACTATCTAAGGAAGGTCTATGTCAAAAGTCAAGACATCAGGGAGGCAAGATGACTAACAGGATCCAGCTTTAAACAGAGGCTCCCATCCAGAAGGAGACTTAAAGGACAGAATTTTAGCAAGTAAGCTGATGGTTTGGAGCTAAGATAAGAGAGAAGATTGAAGAGCACACATAATCCCTGCTGACCCAAAAGGAAACAAACAATAGGTACAAAATTCATCGCCAAGTGTATGGGAGTCCCCTCCTCCATGAGAATGGCTCACAATACACTTTCTACAAACAAGCAAGCAGAGTTCAGATCTCCTCCAATATTATCCCACGTGAGAGACCCTCCTAAAATAGGATCTCCTTCCCCAGAGAGGACCCACTAGTGTGCCATGGCACTCTCTCACCCGGCATAAAACTGAACATATACTCTTTCCTCAATTCTGAACTCCCAGCACTCCCCACCACTCTCACCACATGGTCTGGAAGCCTGTCCCCCATGGAGCCCAGATTCTTGGGCATTTTCTCGAGAGGTGTGGACAGGGCATGAGCTGTTGCAAGTCTGGCTAAATTGGCAGCATGGATGTAAACTGGGGACTGTGGAGTGAGGGAGCCATACGGGAGAGAGAGAGATGGTGCCCCATGGCACAACACAGCAGTAGCAGGGGCAACAATAGGGCTCACACCCTTGGCGATGTTTTGGAGAAATACTTCCCACCTCTCTTAGCAAGCAGCAGGAGCCGGACATCTGTTCTGGTGGCAGCCATGAGTGGAACAGATCTGGGATTGAAACACAGGCTCCTTGAGCAAAGGGTATGCCTGAGGTGGTGCCTGCCTGGGCAGGGCACTGTGGGGATGGAGAATAGAATCTGCAGGCACACAGAAGTGCCATAATCCCAGGGTGGGGCTGAGTAAGAATTGCTATTTTTGTGAGCCCAAGATTCAACCGGCCCCTTGGGGAGCATAGCTAAGATAAAAGCAGCAGCATCAGCCCAGGGAAGGGCAGGAACTGAGAGCCATTTGTGAGCTCTAACTGTGCCCACCCCAACACAGTGCACCAGAAACAGAGACACGAACTCCATGAGAAATGGTGCAGTGGCAGTGGCATGGGGCGGGGCTGAGTTGCAGTTTCTGTGAACTCAACCAGTGCCTGGCCCACAGGGAATATAGCTGGGACAGAAATGCAAATTCTGTAAGAATATAAGTGGTAGCAACATCAATTGGAGGTGTGGATGGAAATGAGTGAATCTCCCCAGCCTACACTAAGCACTTGAGGTAGTCAGGCTTCAGCTCCCCTTGCCTGCTGGTGGCAGAGTGTGGGGCCTGGACAAGGAGACATAGATCTCCCTGTGACTCTCTCTCATGTGATCTCCCTGTGATTATGCATCTGCTCATTGGAGAGAACTGGGTCACAGCCCTGTGGGCTAATCAATGACTAGGTGTGACAGAGGTACAAGGTGGGGAAGGAGACATCAACCTTCCTGGACTAATTCATATGCTGGGTGGGCCCTTCTGACTCCACAGAGCACCAGAGTGAGTCATACTCAAGTTGCCAGCAGACCCCTGCTATCTAAGTTGCTGGAAACCTTTTGAAATCAACCATGGTGCTGACTGGCACAATTGATTTGGAACTCTTGACCTGGGCCAATCACCCAAGAACCATATAAGGTGGTACCCTGCTTATGTTGTGGGATATTTTGATTTTCCTTTTCCGGTTGTTGCCCATGGGGGGCAGGGCACGTTAGTTGCTTGTCTCCACAGATGAGACTTCGAACTGGAGTTATTGATCCAGTAGGATTGGACAGAGACCAGCTGAAAACAAGACAGAGCCACTTAGACCCACCACACAAAGCAGGTCTCCAGGGTCTCAGACTGTAGTACTGTATGGGTTGTTTGCAAAGCTGTAGGGGAAAACCTGCAGTCACCAGTCCCAGCTCTTGTGCAAAGGGCTGGTCAATCACTACTCCAGAAGACCTAATCCAATTTCACTTTATCTGCTCATCTTGCCAAACGGTGAAAAATAATTATGGGATGGAATCAGTGGAAAAACTCAGGCAAAATGAATAATCAGTGCAGATCAACTCCACCAAGGAATGACAAGGTGGACACACCAGAAGATCCTGTTCATAAACAAATGGCTGAGATGTCAGAAATCAAATTCAGAATTTGGATTGCAAATAAGATTAACAGAATGGAGGTAAAGTTGGCATTAGAAATTCAAGGATCATTTCAAAATTTGTCTCAAGAATTCAATGAATTCAAAGACAAAATTACCAAGGATTTTGATACATCAAGGCAAGAACTTGGAGCATTCAAAGAACTGAGAAATACAGAAAAATCCCTGTGACAAAATGGAGCAGGCAGAAGAAAGGATTTCTGACATTGAAGACAAAACTTTTCAATGCTCCAAAACACTCAAAGAGGAATAGAAGTGGAGAGCAAAAATGGACCATGCTCTCAGAGAGATCTGGTACAATTCAAAGAAAACTAATATTTGCTTTATAGGAATTGCTGAAGGTGACGAGGTTGCTTTGAACAGACCAGATGCTATTCTCAAAGAGATAATTGTGGAGAACTTCTCAAATATGGCAAGAGATTCTGAAATTCAGATAGCAGACAGTTTCAGAACTCCAGCATGACTCAACACAAATAAAGCATCTCCCAGAGACATTATAATTAATTTTGTCAAGTTAATATGAAGGAGAAAATTCTGAAAGCAGCCAGATGTAAGAAAACCATAACCTACAAGGGGAAGAATATTATAATGACTACAGATCTCTCTGCTGAAACTTTTTTAACCTCCTAAAACAATAACTTTCAACCCAGGATCCTGTATCCAGCTAAACTGAGTTTCATTTATGTTGGAGAAATTAAATACTTTAATGACAATCATATGTTGAAGAAATTTTCCATAACTAAACCAGCTCTCCAAGATATTCTTAGATCTATCCTCTATAATAACCAGCACAATCCTCTACCACCAAAATAAAGTCACTCAGAAACTTTGAATCAAATTCCAACTTCTACTGTGGCAAAAGGATTAAAAATGTCCACTGGACTTTCAAAAAACTCAATACCCAAAATACTACTAGGCTTACAATTATTCTCAATTAATGCGAATGGCTTAAATTGTCCTCTAAAGAGGCACAGGTTGGATGACTGGATATAAAAACTCAGGCCAGACATCTGTTGCATATAAGAATCTCATCTTACCTTAAAAGATAAATATAGAGTCAGATAAATATAATTTATCTTATATTAAAAGATAAATATATGGATGGTCAACTATAATTCAGGCAAATGGAAACCAGAAAAATTCAGGTGTTGCAATTTTATTCACAGATACAGTAGATTTTAAACCAACAAAAGTAAGGAAAGATAAGGATGATCACTTCATATTTGTTAAGGGCAATACTCAATATGATGAGATTTCAATGATTAATATTTATGCACCCAACCGGAATGTACCACAATTTATAAAAGTGACTCTAACAGACGTGAGCAACTTTATTTCCTCCAGCACAATAATAGTCAGAGATTTTAACACCCCTTTGCCAGTGTTGAATAGATCCTCTAAGAAGAAACTAAGCAAAGAAATTTTAGACTTAAACTTAACCATTCAACAATTGGATTTAACAGACAGCTACAGGACATTCCATCCTAACAAAACTGAATACACATTCTTCTCATCAGCCCATTAATCATCCTCCAAAATTGATCACAGCTTAGGTCACAAGTCTAAACTCAGAAAACTTAAAAGAATAGAAATTGTTCCCTGCATCTTCTCAGACCATCATGGAATTAAAGTTGAAATCAGTAACAATAGGAATCTGCATACTTATACAAAACCATGGAAACTAAATAACCTCATGCTGAACAAAAGCTGGGTCATAGATGAGAAAAGAAGGAAACTACCAAATTTTTGGAATAAAACGATAATGAAGACATGAATTACCAGAACTTGTTAGATACCACAAGGCAGTCCTAAGAGAGAAATCTATACCATTGCAAGCCTTCCTCAAGAGAACAAATAGAGAATGAGTTAACTTAATGGGACGTCTCAAGCAACTGGAAAAGGAAGAACATTCCAACCCCAAACCTAGCAGAAGAAAAGAAATAACCAAAATTAGAGCAGAATTAAATGAAATCGAAAGCAAAAGAATTTACAAAAGATCAATAAATCAAAAAGTTGGGTTTTTTTTAAAGGTCAGTAAAATAGGTAAACCTTTGGCTAACCTAACCAGGAATAAAAGAGTAAAATTGCTAATTTCATCAATCAGAAATTACAAAAGCAAAATAACAACAGACTCCTCAGAAATTAAAAAAAAATCCTTAATGAATATTACAATAAACTCTATTCTCAGAAATACAAAAATTTGAAGGAAATCGACCAATACTTGGAAGCACACTACCTTCCTAGATGTAGCCACAATGAAGTGGAAATATTGAACAGGCCTATATCAAGCTCTAAAATATCATCAACTATCCAAAATCTACCCAAAAAGAAAAGTCCGGGGCCAGATGGCTTCACCTCAGAATTCTACCAAACCTTTAACGAGGAACTAGTACCTATATTACTTAACATTTTCCAAAATACAGAAAAAGAAGGAATACTACCCAACACCTTCTATGAAGCAAACATCACCTTGATACCCAAACTAGGAAATGACCCAACAAGAAATGAAAATTATAGACCAATATCTCTAATGAATATTGATGCAAAAATATTCAATAAGATACTAGCAAACAGAATCCAGCAATACGTCAAACCAATTATACACTATGACCAAGTGGGTTTTATCCCAGTGTCTCAAGGATGGTTCAATATATGTAAATCTATATATGTAATTCATCACATAAACAAAATAAAAAACAAAGACCAAATGATTTCCTCAGTTGATACAGAAAAAGTTTTTGATAATATCCAGCATCCTTTCTTGATCAGAACACTTAAGAAAATTGGTATAGAAGGAACATTTCTTTTTTTTAAATAACGTTATTAAATCATAATTGTGTACATTAGTGCACTCATGGGACACAATGTGCTTACTTCATATACAAACAGAAATATTTTGATCGTACTGTTAGAGATAGCCCTCATGGCATTTGCTTAATCACTATATGAAAACATTGATAGTCTACATTTAATAAGTTTCACCAGTACTCTGCTAAGATTCATCGTAGGTGTGATCCCACCAATTGCCCTACCTCCACCCTTCCTACCCCCTCCCCACCCCTCACTTTCCCAGGAACATATTCTTCTCCAAAGTATCTCAAGAATGGAAGAAAAAGTATCCAATGTACTTAGCCCTAATATGAAGCTAATTTATAGCTCTCATATGAAGGCTAAAACCCAATTATAGCACAAGAATACAGTGAGAAGGAACATTTCTTAAACTGATAGAGGCCATCTACAGCAAACCTATAGCCAATATCATATTCGATGGAGTTAAATTTAAATCATTTACACTCAGATCAGGAACCAGGCAAGGTTTCCCATTGTCTCCACTGCTTTTTAACATTGTAATGAATGTCTTAGTCATCTCAATCAGGCAAGAAAAGGCAATTAAGGGTATCCATATAGGGTCAGAGGTGACAAAACTTTCACTCTTCATAGATGATATAATTGTATATCTGGAAAAACCCAGGGATTCAACCACAAAACTCTTAGAAGTTATCAAGGAGTAAAGCAATGTCACATGATACATATCAATACTCACACATCTATAGCCTTTATATATAACAATAGTGAAGCTGAAAAAAGTCAAGGACTCTATTCCTTTTACAGTAGTTCCAAAGAAGATGAAATATTTGGGAGTTTACCTAACAATGGATATGAACGATTTCTATAAAGAGAAGTATGAAACTCTAAGAAAAGAAATAGCTGAAGATGTTAGCAAATGGACAAACATATCATACTCATGGCTGGGAAGAATCAACATTGCTAAAATGTCCATAGTACCCAAAGCAATATATAATTTTAATGCAATCTCTATTAAAGCTCCAATGTCATACTTTAAAGATCTCAAAAAAATAATACTTTTTTAAAATGGAATCAGAAAAAACCTCGAATAGCCAAAACATTACTCAGAAATAAAAACAAATCAGGAAGAATCAAGGTACCAGACCTCAGATTATACTATAAATTGATAGTGATCAAAACAGCTTGGTACTGGTACAAAAACAGAGAGATAGATGTATGGAAAAGAAGAGAGAACCAAGAGATGAACCCAGCTACTTACTGCCATTTGATCTTTGATTAACCAATTAAAAACATTCAGTGGGGAAAAGATTCCCTATTTAACAAATGGTGGTGGGTGAACTGCCTGGTAACCTGAAGAAGACTGAAACTGGACCCACACCTTTCACCTTTAACTAAGATAGACTCTCATTGAATTAAAGATTTAAACATAAGACATGAAAGTATAAAAATACTAGAAGATAGTGCAGAGAAAACACTTGAAGAAATCGGCCTGGAAGAATATTTTATGAGGAGGACCCCATGGGCAATTGAAGCAACACCAAAAATACATTCCTGGGACCTGATCAAACTAAAAAGCTTCTGCACAGCCAAAAACACAGTAAGTAAAACAAGCAGACAGCGCTCAGAATGGGAGAATATATTTGTAAGTTATGTCTCCGACAAAGGTTTAATAACCAGAATTCACAGAGAACTCAAACATATTAGCAAAAAAAGAACAAGTGATCCTTTTTGAAGAAAAACTTCTCTGAAGAAGACAGGTTCACAGCCTACACACACATGAAAAAATGCTCATCATCCTTAATCATTAGAGAAATGCAAATCAAAACTACTTTGAGATATCATGTAACTCCAGTAAGATTAGCCCACATCACAAAATCCCCAAACCAGAGATGTTGGCGTGGATATGTAGAAAAGGGAACACTTCTGCACTGCTGGTGGTTATGCAAACTAATATGTTCCTTTTGGAAAGATGTTTGGAGATCACATTGAGGTCTAAAAATAGACCTGTCATTTGATCCTTCAATTCCTCTCTTAGGTATATATCCAGAGAACCAAAACTCACTTTATAACAAAGGTATTTGCACCACAATCTTTATTGCAGCCCAATTCATAATTGCTAAGTCATGGAAGAAGCCCAAGTGCCCATTGACTCATAAATGGATAACTAAACTGTGTATATGTGCACCATGGAATATTATGCAGCCTTAAAGATGGAGACTTTACCTCTTTTATGTTTACATGGATGGAGCTGGAACATATTTTTCTATAAGCACCCACACTTCCATATGAAAGCTGTAACCCAACTATAGCTCAAGATGAAGGGCAAAGAGGAGTGGGTGAGGAGGGGAGGGGGAGAATGGTTGGAGAGGGGTAAGTGGTAGGACAACACCTATGGTGCATTTTACAAGGGTACATGTTAAATCTACTAAGGGTAGTATATAAATATCTTAATGCAATAACTAAGAGAATGCAGTGAAGGCTATGTTAACCTGTTTGATGAAAGCATTTCAAATTGTATATAAAACCAGCATATTGTACCCCATAATTGCATTAATGTACACCGCTATGATTTAATAAAAAAAATTTTGCAGAAACACAAACAGGTGATTGTAAAAATAGGAACTTTCTTCAAAGTTGAGGAAAAGCTAAAAATGTGTGGGGGTCAGTACTATTAGTAATCTCTCTGTACGTATACTCGTTTTTTATGATGGATCAGTATAATGCAATGATCAGGATTTTTGTTGCCTACATCAGCTCATGCCCACTGAAGTTCTCTTCTCTGCCTATGTATTTGATGAGAACCTCAAATTCACAGGTCAAGATAAGGAAAGGAAGGAAGGAAGGAAAGAGAGAGAGACAAAGAACAAGGAAGGGATGCAAGAGGCATTAAAACATGTTGAACGTTTGAAGAGCCAAAATATAATACCACAGAGTTAGAGAATAGACTTTGGGGCTAAACTGGAGCTTGAATACCAAAGCTCACAATTTACCACTGAGTGACTTTTATAAACTGTTTAATCTTTCTATCCTTTAATTCAATCATCTGTGAAATGTTGATAATGCAGTCAGCCCTCCATATCCCTGAGTTCTGCCCCTGTGAATTCAGCAAACCATGGATCAAAATTATCAGGAAAAAAAATTCTGTCTGTACTCAACATACATAGCCTTTTTTTCTTCGTCATTATTCCCTATACAATACAGTGTAACAACCATTTACAGAACTTTTAGATTGTATTAGATATTATAAGAAACCTAGGAATGATTTAAAGTATACTGGAGGCTGTGCACAGATTATATGCAAATAGTACCTGAATGAGAGATTCTGACATCCATGGATTGGGTGTCTATGGGAATAACCTGCAACCAATCCCCCATGGATGCTGAACGATGACTGTAATTGACATATAACGTATGATTATTAGGAGGATCAAGGCATATACCACTTCTGAATTCCTTTGCATTAGGACTGAAAAGCTGATAGCTGTGATTTTATTGTAGAGTCAGTTTCCTCAGTGCATTGATTGACTTTTCACTTCTATATCTCCAGGGCCTGATGCAGTGCCTGGGATATAATACACTAAATCTGCGTGGATTAAATTAAAAAGCTGCTGATCTTCACTTTTCCTTGTAAGTAGAAAATATATTCCTCTCCCCTGCCTACTCCCACTTTGCCAATCTATCAGGGAAAAACAGTCATTATTGTGCAGTGAGGTACTAGTCTTGAAATATGAGTACATACTCAGTCTTCTTACTAACTAAGCTTCTAATCTGTTCAATGAAATTAACCCATATGATGTACTGATCTCTCAGAACAATTGTAGAAATTAAATCAATAGTGTAGAGGACCTCGGGGAGAAGCTATTGCATAGATGGGAGGAATTGGTGTTATTATTTGTTAGAATACGAGTGTGCTTCTGATTTTGTTGCTCTATAGTTTACTCTTTAAACACTAGAGAGAAAAAAATATTTTCAAAATGAAAGCCACAACATGTTATTTACTCGATTCAAACCATGAAATGGCTTCCCAATAGACTCAAATAAATCTGAAATGATCTCCATGGCTCCTGCTCAGCCTGGCCACTCACTGCTTTGAAAAGACCTTCCCTTGCAACTTCATTGAAAATCACATCCCCTGTTGTACTTCACATTTATATCTGTTTACTCACAGAACTAGTACTATATTACATAGTGAGATCTGTGTTTCTGGTTCATCTCCTCCACCTTATAAAGGGATTTTTTTTTTATTACTAAATTGTTTGTATCCACAGCCCATAGAACAGTGCCTGGCAAGTGATAGGTGCAACCTATATATTAACGAATAAATGAACTTGTGACCAGGCACAGTGGCCATGCCTGTAATCCTAGAACTTTGGGAGACCAAGACAAGAGGATCACTTTGAGGCAAGGAGTTCGAGACTAGGCTGGGCTGAATGATAAGATTGCATTTAAAAAAATTTTTTTTAATTAGCTAAGTGTGATGGCATGTACCTGTACTCCTAGCTACTTGGGAAGCTGAGGCAGGAGGATCAATTAAGCCCAGACATTCAAGGTTACAGTGAGTTACGACCATGCTACTGCACTTTAGTTAAGGAAACAAAGCAAGACCTGGTCTCTCAAATAAACAAATAAATTAATTTCTGGCAGATTGGAAGCCTCCTGACTTATTCTAATGAAAAGGATATTGGGCTTAAAAGTAAGAGATCTGATTTCCAGCACTGGCTCTGTGTTGGAAAATATTATATTGGGTCATATGATCAATATTCTCCTGCCATCATTCTGTCATTTGTAAAACCAAGAGTTGAATGGAATGTAGAGTTTTCAAACTCTGTGATAGAAAGACTCCAAGGAAGAAATTGGCTAAATGAAGGGGATATTTTTGATTTGGGTTACAGAACACCGCCCCTCCTTCAGCTAAAGTTTTTCTGTTTCTATTTAGTTTATACATTGGGTTACTATACTGGATATTGTTAGAGTTTAATGAGCAGATTTTATGGCTAAGGGGGGAAAAAAAGGAATCATATCCCCTAATATGATAGATCGCTTGGAATGACTGTCTCTGTTTGATCAAGAAATTCATAATGGTGGCGCCTATAGCTCAAGTGGCTAAGGCACCAGTCACATGCACCAGACCCTGACAAGAGATAGGTGTACCAGGGCCAAATCTGGCCAGGGGCTGCCAAATAATGACAACTACAACCAAAAAGTAGCCAGGCATTGTGGTGGGTGCCTCTAGTCCCAGCTACTAGGGAGGCTGAGGGAAAAGAATTGCTTAAGCCCAGGAGTTTGAGGTTGCTCTGAGCTGTGACACCATGGCATTTACCCAGGGCAATAGCTTGAGGCTCTGTCTCAAAAAAAAAAAAAAATTAATCATGATTCATTAGGCTAAACTAAAACCTAACCGTAAATATGATTGTATGATTGTCAATATGGGCTTAGCATTGCCCTAGAGTGATCTGAGACCACTTTTGGTCATTTAACCTGGAATGTATTAGTTTTGTTTATATAATATACTGCTGCTGAGAAATTGAGAAGTAGGAGAAAGAAGTTTTAAGCAGTAATTGAAAATACAACATCAGTTTTGTTTTGGAGTCCTTATGATAAGTATGAAGCCTAATACAAGTGATGAGATACAGTGCCCTTCAATCGCATTAACCATTTCTGATTTCCATAAATCATCTTAGATTTTCTAAATATGTTACAGTTTAATCTAGGGCAGAGGAAATAGAACAATGATTACTACATTTTAATAGCTCATGTATAAATAATACTTTGCCAAAATGAGAGGAAAATTTCAGCGTTAGTTCCTTGGGGTTTTCCTAAGACTTTCTATAAATGTAAATTAAAATAACCATCCCATCCCCTAAATGTATGCTTCAGGCTGCTTTCACTCTGCATCCCAGATAACTTTACTTAAATATACTGGGCGTGCATCAGGGAAGCTAGATAACTCGCTGCTCTCAGTGTCTTGAAGTGTGGATAGAGTGGTTTTGAGTTGGTACAGAGTTGAGGAACTTGAAGGAGAAAGACTGCTAGCAGGTGACCCCCATTGGTTTTTACACAAACCCATCTTAGAAACAAACTGACAATTGACCATGAAGGCTATGTCAACCAGTTTGATGAAAATATTTCAGATTGTATATAAAAAACCAACACATTGTACCCCGTGATTACATTCATGCACATGACCATGATATGATAAAAAATAAAGAAAAAAAAAAAAGAAGAAAAGAACTGAGAGCACCAAGCTGATAACTCAGAGCTGCTAAGCCTCTTCTGTCCCCAATGCATACCATTCTGGCCTTCGAGTTCCAAATGAGAACTCGTGGCCACTTTTCCACCCTATGTCTCTAAAGCTTATGGGCAGTAAGAGAAGGGACAGTAATAAATTCAACAACCATCACTACATACACAGAGAACCATCCATGTCCTGAGGAAATTATAACTCTGTCGCCTCTGGCTTAGAGATCAGGCAAAGCTGACAAGAATGTCACTTTGCTTCCCACCTACTCCTCTGACCTAATTTTCCCCCACCAGTCTTCACTTTCTGTCAACAAATTCTTAGAGACAACGTGTGCTCGGAGAAGGCTGTCCTGGGTGAGACAGGCCAGAACAACGTGTCGGCCGTCAGCAGCAGCGTGTTAATGACTGCTGACAGCGATACCCTTCCGTTCATCCTCAAAATAGAGAGGTAAATTCACGGAGGGCCTTTAAAAATAGGTGGTAGGTGGAACAGGAAACAAATAAATAAGCCCATGAATACTCTACGTGGGTTGAAACCCTTCTCCATGGCAAAGGAGGGAGCTGCATCCATCACGTGGTGACATTACAAATCTGTGTGCTCTGCAAGGCAATGACATGAAAAATTAGACCGAACAAGCCACAGATGCACTATTTGTCAGCTTCAAAGGAAAGGTTAATGTAAGTTAAATATTGACATGTCAGCAATAAGGATTACGCCAATTATAAATTTACATCATCACCGTGGCTCTCTACTGGCTGAGTGACGCGCTGACGGGTTCACGTAGGGTGGAAGAACCAACATCATGGCAATTGGAAATTAGTAAATCTGGGCTTTATTAGATGTTATCATTTTTTCGCTATATCACCTTAATAATACTCAGGATTATCTAGAGAAAACAGAACTGATATTATATATAGTTTATGGTATATATACATACACACAAATATGCCCACACACATAAACTCTCTATAGATAAACACACACATGTATACGCAATTGGATGATCAGCTCATGTGATTATGGCTGTTGACAAGATCCCATATCTGTAAGGTGACTCAGCAAGCTATAGACCCAGGAAAGCTGATGGTGTCGTTCTGATTAAAGAATAGCTGGTTTAAGACCCAGAAGAGCTGATATTTTAGTGTAAATTAAAGGGAGGAAAAAGATAACCTCTTAGTTAAAGGCAGTCAGGCAGGAGAGATTATCTGTCCCTTGCACAGAAGCCAATCATTTTGCTTTATCAGGCCTGCTGATTAGATGAAACTCACCCACATTATTGTCAGCAATAGCAATCTAAATGTTCATCTCATCCCAAAACAAAAGCAGCTTTACAGAAATAGTCAGAATATGTTCAACCACATATGTAGGCACCATGGGGCCAGTCAAGTCGATGCAAAAAGTGAACTATCACAATCCTCATCTGAATTTGAGAATTACTGACCACTTCCCATGTATCAGGTCCTGTGCCAAATGCATTACATGGAAACATCTGTAAAGGGCAACACAAATGAGCCTGTGCACTGAAGTTGGGTAAGTTGCTCAAGGTCAAAGAGCTGCTAGAGAAGGGACCTGGATCACAACTCTAGATTGAGCCTGGCTCCTGAAATCATGTCAAAACAAGTTGTCTCTGTAGAAGAATTATTTGTATTCAAACAACTGAGTCAGAAGCCTCTACACAAGGTGATAAGAGTAGACACCCCTCATTTTATAATAACACTGTTCTAGTTTCTACACATTCTTCCTAGAGGGTATTTCAGGAACTATGTGAAAATCGTCTATTGAAAGGCAACAAAAATCCATCATTGAGATTTCTCAGCAGAAAAAGGAAAATATCAACGTCCAGGCTAATAAAAATCAATCATCTCTCTTGAAATTCAGTTATGACTTTTCTATTCCATTAAATAAAAAACTAGATGTACATTGTGAAATTTGAATCTTTTGATCAAATTTCAGCAATTGGCATTTTAACGCTAGTGCACTCTTCAGTCAGCCACTTCTGTACACAACATGTGTGTGCGGTTACCTTTTTTTTTTTAATTGAAATTGACTTAGGCAAAATCAAAATATCTCTCTTAGAAAACAATATAAATTTTGGGGAAAAAATTATAGTCATTTTTCAAGAGGGAAGTCAAGTCATGTGGGAAAGTTTTAGGTTTTTTTCAATATAAATATAACTTGCAGCTCCAAAAGGTATAGAGAATTCCAGATAAACCATCAGACAGTAAAGTCTTTGATATAAATGGTTTTCTCATTATATGAACTGAAGTATACACCTGGGAGTTGCCTGGTTCTGATGACTGTCCACAAAGATACCAAGACTTGTTCTTTATCTCATACTTCATAGAAATTCTAAAGGGACATGTCGGGAACAATAGAAAACTCACATAATTATTAAGTTTCTATTGCATACAATCACTTTTATTAGATGCTATTTAATTTTGTTGAATCTATGGGCATAATTAATATGGAGCCATATCAAAATATTAACCTGAATTTTTTTAAAAATATTACCAACTGTCCTAGTATTTCAGTTTGCTGCTTCAAAGTTTATACACTTATTTTTAGAAAACACTATTATTCAGAAATCTTTTCATGACAAAAAAAAAGCAGACAAGTGTCTAGATGTGCAGTTCTTATAAATCTAGTGAAATTACTCGGTGAGGACACTCTTAGTGTTTGTCATTGCTGCCTTGTTTATGTATAGTGTCCAGAAATGTTCCCCTTGTAGACAAGCCCCATAAGAATGACATTGCTGAGTATTACCGTACAAAGGGAATCTCAGATGGAGATATTGGCACTCAGCCACAATCTGAATTTACAAGGAGAAAAAATTAGATGCCAATAAATGGAATGAAACTCACCAAGATGTGGACAAAACATAAAGTCAGCCTAGCTTTATACATAAGCCTCAGCATGGACAGTAGAATAGGGCAAGGTTTGGGAACCTAAGGTGACAGCCAGTTCAGATTTTGCTGCATTAGTGCCATTAAGTCCCTTCATCTGAAGGTGAAAGCAGAGAGATGATTCCAGGCAGGGTTAGAAATGTGGGCAGTGGGCAGACCTTTGACATGGTAACAGCCTGGCTAGCTTTTCAACTTGGAAAACCAGGATTGTGAGAGAGAAAGCATAGCATTTTAGTTTCTCATATCATTCTCTAAGAAAAAAAATCAGAGCTTCTTTAGGAAATGATTAGTTCAAGAGCTGGAGTAGGAAATCTCTATGTAAACTGAATTGTGTCTACTGAAAAACAATTATATGTTGAAGCCCTAACCTTCAATGTGAGTCTGTTTTGAGGGAAGGTCTTTAGGACGATAATTAGTTTAAATTAGGTCATAAGGATGGAATCTCAATTTGACAGGATTGGTGCTGTCCCTATAGTAAGAGATCTCTGTATTTTAACATGCAGACAAAGCAAGGCCAAGTCCATAGTGATGGTGTCATGAGAAGGAGGCCATGAACAAGCTAGAAGAAAAGTCTCACTGGAAACCAACCTCATAGTACTTTGATTCTGAAGTTTTAGTCTCTAAGAAAGTGAGAAAATAAATTTCTGCTGTCTAAGTCATTCAGCCAGTCCCTATGTTGTTATTGATGGCAGTTTCTTACTAACACAGGATTTTTCACTTCAAAAAGAATTTATGATATATTGTTCAAAGGACAAAAGCAATTAACTAAGATGTGTAATTAATATTGGATTTTTTAAATTCTTACTCATTTAAGTTTGTGCCATAGTTTTTTGGCAGTATGATAGACTGTATTTTTATAAAAATACTGTGTATTTGTAAAAGGAGAGAGGATTTATTCCATAATGTTTTTCTCCTATGTTAGAATTGTTGGTGATTTCAATCTATTGTTCTTTTCCAATTTATACATTTTAATTTTATTCGTAATGGCCACAAATTACTTTATATCAAATAAAAATAAATAAAAAGCAATAATAGCTGTATGTGGTGGTAGAGGGCAAAGGTTATTCTGAAATATAAACAAGGAAGTATCAAAATTCTAGTCAGTCACACTGAAACCAAAGTAATATCCTGACATCGACTCTGCAGCCCTGTACCTTCAGCCACAGTGAAAGTCACAGAAATGGGGAGGAAGGGAGAGAAGGTCATGACCTCCCACGTCCAGGAAAGTGACCTACTACTGTGACCTTCTTCAGTCTTGAAGAGAATAAGCTCATGCTGCAGCAGTTTCTATCTGTCTTGCCTTGGTCAAAGATCTTTCAGGAGGTAAAGCCATTGATCCCACAAATGAGAAAATCAGAAAATCAGGCAGTGAGATCTCATGCATAGGAAGGGAATGGGCCAGGGAGTGGGAAGGATGTTGGCAAATCTAATGAAGATCACTTCTCCAGTAGCCTTTGAGTTCTCACTGAAGAAGTCAAATAAGGGTAAAAAAGGGAGGAACTAAGAAATTATAGCATATATTTAAACAAGAAAGATTGTGGACAAATTAAAAATACAACTAAACAAAAGGGGAAAATGGAATTGTCAGTTGAGAATTCAATCTGGATTGAGAAACTCCAGGTTGAAAAATGAAAATGCCAATGAGTAATAAGCCTTGAAGTATCTACTTACCTACCTATGTATTTCTCTGTGAGCGCAGGTACATATATAACATATGTTGCATGTTGAGAAAAAAGGCACAGGGAAAAGACTCGCCTCTAAAGCGTTGAGAATAGCATTCAATGGAATCCAAGTCCCCCAAATGATAGTATATGAGTTTGGTTGCCGTATTCGGTTCCATTTAATTTCCATTTTAATTGGAAAAGGTTCGCTGGAGAACAAAAAAGATGATAAGCCATCAGAAAAGTTATTAATTCCAGGAGTTAGAAAGATAATGTTTGTATTTGCCAGAGAAGAGGCAATTAAAGTGAGGTTATGATTGATAGGGATAAGAGGCAGGGCGCACAAAGCAGAGGTAGTAAAACATTCCACAGAGCAAGAGCAGTGGCAGCCTTGTGGTTGGCTAAGATAAAGCTTTCTAGATGTACAACAGCCTGTCATGCGATTTGTTTTATATCACGATATTATTCATATTAATAAATGATGGTACAAAAAAAGTGATATGGAGGGCACACTGATCAGGACGTCACATGCTCACATCCTGACAATGCCTGAAGAATGAACCTGCAGCATTACAACAGCATAGTAATATTAATACAAATTAGAATAATGAGTATGAGAGTATGAATAATTTTTAACAGCCTTTAAAGCTTACCAAATGCATATACTATGTCACACAGATATCACTTCGACTTTGAGTTTATACGTGTATTTAAAAATGCTTTATTGAATTACAAATAAACATTTGAGAACATGCTGCTATGGAATGCTTCAGTCCTTTTAAAATTTTGCTGTTTGCAAGTGTGGAATCCAAGGATATTACATATTCATGGTAAAGGCATAAATGATTTGTCCATGGAGTAAATGATTCATTCATTCTTTCGGTAAATGATTCATGCAGGTTTTATCTGTTCCAAATATTGGAAAATGAACTCTATGTTAAGAGAAATTTACTGTCTCATGGATTCAGAAATTACAGGAATGGATTCAAGGACTCACTTTTTTTTCTTTCTATGTCTTTATTATCTTTGTTCTGAGAAAGGCATTTTCCATTTGGTGAGCATCATCAACCACCAGTAGCAGAAACTTCACAGCATCCCATTTTTGTAAATCCATTAGAAAGAAGACTTTCTTCTAATCTCAACACAAGAACAGGGTGGTCATGTTGGGTCATGTCTATCCTCCTAGATCTTGGATGTAGGAACACTGCATTCTCAGCCACCCAGGTCATTACCATCTAAACATAAAGGCAGGATTTTGTCAGCAGCTGCTCTGCTAGGGCCACATGGAGTCAAGAAAAGTTTCTTGAAGGAGCAGGAATCTGAAGTGTTATAAAGTATAAATCACATGTGAACCTCCCCCCCCACCACACACACAACCAACAATATTCTCCTATTTGAAAAAAAATTTTTCTCAAATCTCTCAGGAAATACATTTTGTTTTTAAGCCGCTTAGAATTTCTGCTGTTTTTCTTATGCTATCTAATAGCTGTTATAAGTCTCTTATTATCTAATAGCTCTCATAAATCTCTTCCCTACTCCTTAGGCTACAATGTCACAGTTTTTCAATGATATAGCATCTTTAGTTCACATGCAAGCGAATGTGTGTATGCACACACACACACATCACATACAAAGCTTCCAGAATAAAACTGGTACCAGACTCTCAACCACAACACTGAAAGGGAAAAATGAAGGAGTGCTGAAAAAATTCTGAGGGAAAATAATTTCTAACATATAAATGTATAACTAGCCAAACTAGCATCAAATGCGAGGATAGAATAAAGATATGTTCATTCAAGAACTAATTTAGGAAAGCTAATACAGGATGTGCTTCAGCAAAATGAAAGTAAAAACTATAACGGGGCAAGAAATAGGATCCATGAAACAAAGATCCAGTCTAGAAGAGAAGCAAGGAATTCTTTTATGTTTTAAAGAAAAAAGTCTAAAGAGAATGAATATATATATGTGTGTGTGCATATAGATATGCCCATACATACATACATAAGATGGATAATTTTAGATGAAAGGCTTCTAAAAATGAAATAAATTGTACCACACATATACAATATTACTTTTATTATCACTTGAATTACAAAGGCTTTTCTGAATTATAAACAAAAATTTGAGACCATGGTCCTATGAGGCCCTGACCCTTTAAAAACTTTGCTATTTGCAAGTATTAAATCCCTAGTAAATTAAATATTCTGTTTAATATTGAATCTCTTTGAACACTAAGAAATGTCAGATCCATCAGAGAGTTTGGAAATAAAAATGTGACAAAAATCATTAGGTACAGAATTTTAAAAAATTGCAGAGTAATAGAAATATAATTATAGTTTACTAGGAGGCACAGGTCTGGATATTATTTGGGTCATCAAAACAACAGCAAATAATGATTTTACAAATAACGATGATATCAAAATTCAGTGGTTCACAGTGTGTCCTAGAACAGCAGTTTGGGGACCATGTGAAATGCTGCTAGCACATTGCTTTGATTTGAAATACAAATTATCAAGTCCCACTTCAGAACAACTGAATCAGAAACTCTGAGAATGAGGCCCACAATCTGTGTTGCATTAAGCCCTCTAGCTTATTCTGATACATGCTTATTTTAAAAACCACTGCTCCAATTATATAAGAAAGGCATGAATGCAGGTCTTGGAGAAAACTGTGAAAGCTAAACACTCTTATTCCAGAGTATAATTTTCCTGGGAAATAGTACAACTGTTTCAATCGTATAACTGTTTCAAGAACAGTTATATGTTCTTATGAAATATAGAAGTAAATGCCAAGTGGATAGATTTGCTAAAAGTGTGGTGAGACAGAGAAAGAAAAAGCTACTATTTTCCTTTATGATAATTTTGGTATTTTGAACATTCTAAGACTTGAAAATATAAGTTAATAAGAACAGAAAATTTAGCTGACAAGTGATAAAAATTAAAAACTGCATAGATTTTCAAAAAATAAAACAGACCACATACATGTGTAGAAATGAATATATAATACAAGATGTACTTTTATCATAACAGGTTTCACTGTTTGCAGAGTCTGCCTATATTTGAGTTTGCTACTCTTGTGTATATTTTCTAAAAATAAAATGTCACAGATAAAGATTAGGTGACCACTTCAAGTAATGTTGAGTGGTAAAGACCTTCCAAGGAAGTTAGCAGAAGCAGTGTTACTGATTACAAGAAGAAATTGCTAAGGCTGATTGTTATTGAGGAATTGATGGCTGATTGTTATTAAGGAAAAGATAAAATTTAGACCCAATCATATCTTTGAAATTAGAGCTTGGGAAATGGGAAGAATGACAGCCCTGGAAATTGAAAGCAGAAAATCAGAAGGACACCAGATCCTCTAGAATCTAGATGTAGGTATTATTAAAGCAAATGAGTGTTCAAACAGTGTGGAAAGAATCACAAACTGTGTCTATGAATTTGTCTACTGTGTCTCTCTGTGGGACTGGAGGTGAAAATTACTGCCTTGTTCAATCCAGAAAGAAGGAAAGAACTTTCTTGAGGGTCTTGACATTATTGATATGGAGGCTTCTTTATTTTCCTATGCAGAGGGTGACGGCTAAATAAATATTATTGGTGATGAGCTATTGCTTTCCCAGTGCCAGGGTCATGTACTTGCTGATGATAGAAAACTAACATGAAACAGAGATTTATATTTTTGTGATTGCTTGATGGATAACTAAATGGAATGTCTAAATATGCATGCGAGTTAATTGATTACCCTGTCTCACTTTTCTGACCTCTGTTTTCTACTCAGCTTTCACATAGATGCTTTTGATTTATCAGAAGATCCAACTGTGTACAGTACTGGGGTTTACATGGAGTGGGATGAATTTTAATGAAAACCATTTATCATCTTCAGGATTCACCCAATATGTGTACAAATCAAACCTGTTATTCTCTTGCAAAGTTCAGCATGTTGCAATGGGAACACATCAGCTCCTATAACAAGGATTTTGAGCTCAGCATTTTGAAAATATGAACCATGGAAAATTATTTTTTCATAATGATAATGATGATCAATCTGAAAAAAATGATAATTATTCTTAAACATTTGTACCTCCATCTTAATAATAATGATACATGTGACAGTAATACGAGTCATTTGCTGAGCACCTGCTAAGCATCATATTCTATGTTAATTTTTATATGATTGCTTTAATTTTTCTACAGCCTCTAAAACTTCTTCTACTTTACATATATAGAAATTGAAGTTAGGAGACTATACATATAAGAGTGACCGTAGGAAAAGACAGGCTTATTGTGTCCTAAACACAAATCACAAAACCCTAACCGAAGTTTTCTCCCTCAATGTTACCATTTTTCTCCATTGATCTCATATTTAGCTATCTTTAAAGGTCACATTTCTTGTTTCAATGCCTAAGTATCACAAAAGAATGAAACAAATATGGCACTGTTATCCAATTACTGCATAAAACTTTTATAATGTCCAATAATTGATGAATAAATGATTCAATTTGTATATATTGGCATCTACTAAAACCATGACATGTATTAATATACATAGAAGAGCTAAACATCATGGCTATCTGTCATTTATTGAATATCATCTTACAAATGATGAAATATAGGTTAAGAGAAATTAATGTCAGAGAGTAAACTGTTTGGGAAGTGGTGGGAGGCAGGGAAGTGAAATACAGTGGACTGAATGTGTCAAAGTCCATTTACTAAATATTATGTTATCCTTATGCAATAACAGAGGACAACATTCCCTTTCAAATTATAGAGACACGATTGTAATACCAGAGTAAATTAATATTTTAAAATGCAACATACGGTGTTCAAATAGTCGAAAAACTAAGGGACTATGTAACTAATATTTGTTATGTAACTATTACTAAACCAGCAATGATTAGTCAAGTCTTTCTCATGATTCACCCTCTGAGGCTGATTCTTTTGGCCCCTCTTCCACATTTAAGGATCCTTTTGATCACAATAACAGTGATGTTTTTACCTTCTTTCTAAGGACTCTTGTGATTACCGTGGGGATTCCCAGGTAATCTAGGATAATCTCCCTCTCCTAAAGTCAGTTGATTAATAATCTCTGTTTCATCTGCAACCTTATATATCCTTTGCCACGTAATCCAAAATATCATGCTCTCATGGGTTAGACTATGACATCTTCAGAAAGGCATTGCTCTTTCTAACACACTGGCCCCTGCTTGACATTCTAAATAATCTCCTGTTTTCATTCTGCCACTTTCTGCACCTGAAGGAAAGGTGAAGCTTTGTTACTGTCAGCAACACTGAATCCGTGCTTCAAAATTTGTGTAAAATATGGATGAGTAGAAAGAACACGGAAGAGTATTTGGTTGGGGAAGATTTTGGAGAAATTTCAGGAAAAGATCATTGAGTTGAGAATGTGTAAGTAGGGTATAGGATGAATGAGTCTTCAAGGATCGGTGTAAAAGGAAATCCCAAGCTTTGAAGAGAATGGGCCAGATGAAAATGGACAAAATCTCTGGGTGTTGAATCTATCAGGGAAGAGACAGATTGTAGAATGACTACAAACAAACAACAATAGCAAAATACCATTCATGATTTTAAGGTTTTAAAAATAAAGCATATTTTTGTTTAGGGAAAGAACAGAGGTATACAAAGTAAAATAACTTGTCTCTTTTGTTTTCAAATTTGGAAATGCTAATTATAGTAGCTGGCATATAGTAAATGGCTAATCTGCATCTATTCTGTACAGAGCTCAGTACAGACATAAGTCTTGGTGTTCCCAATTTGTAGACACAAAACTGAGAGCCAAAGATCTTGTGAAATTTGAGAAAGCAAAGCTAGTAAGTGTTGAATTTAAGCTTTCTACCTCAAAGGTCTGACACTATGTCTGTATAGTATCTAGCTAGGGTAAATATTGGGAACAGTTTATCTGTTCTCTAAGCCGTTTAGAATCTGAAATATAGACGATCTCTTCTGAAGTCGCATCAAACCCAGATGGAAATATTTAGGTATAAGTATTTCATTTATTGGAAAGGTCCAATAATAAATAACCTATGTGATTAAAATGTGGGCACTTTTAAGAGAACATCTCAATCTATTTGCAAGGCGTGATTAGAGAACTAGCTCTATGGCTCTGCTATGATCTCATTTGTATTTTGAATTTCAAGTGCCCTCCTACTATTTCTGCACACCAATGTGAAATTCCTCCACCTGTCCAAAATACAGAAAACAATAAATTGCGTTTTCAGTACCATAGAAATAATTATATTTTCAAGGTCACAATCAGTCATCATAAACTTAATGCTTTCCCCCGGAGAAAAGAATGATTCAAGTCTCTGATGTCTTGTTTTTGCCATTTTGAAAAGAATGTGACCAATGACACCGTGAGTTATAAAACAATCTGCATGATAGAGATTCATTGTATTCTTTTGAGTGTCTATTCGAATTTTTTTTCCACAAAATAATGGCAATGATGATAATAATACTAATATGCATAATTATTATTTTGGGAACACTTCGTATTTAGGAAAATCTTTATATTCAGCCTCATGTTTAGTTCTGATAATAGTCCTCTGAGTCAGGACAGTGATGATAATCATTTCTCTATTATACATATAGATAGTCAGGGAGATTTAGAAGATTCTTGAAGGTCATTTAGTTAGTAGGTAGAAGAGAAGGGAATCAAATCCAAATCAGAATTAAAAAGGCTTTCTCACTTTTCCAATGGTTCAAGACAAATGACTAAGATTTCTTCTTTGTTTGATCTTAAATATCCTTCTTTCTCTCCTCTATGACCTCAGGGCACAATTTACCATTGTAATGTGATAAAATCTTACCATCAACCCTAAAGGGAATGAAGTAAGATGGAGTAATCACAGGCAAAACTTTACCTTTACAGACCACCCAGCCAAGAGCATGCCTCTGGAACAAAAGAGAGAGAAGAGCCATCACGCTCTTCTACACAGAAAGATTCTGGCCCACTTGCAGACCTTTGACCACATCCGAGGGGAGTAGAAGAAATTTCACTGCTCTACTATTTTTAGGACATAGTAACTCAGCACATTTATTCAATTTGGTCCAGCAATATCTCACACTCTGATCAACCAGTTCAGTAAGGTTGCCTCCCTCAGGAAGAGCTGGTGAGCTTGCTAGCTAGATTAGAATGGAGAAAAGCTTCTTTAGCAATCCTAGGCTCTGAATCTGATATAAAAGATGCACTCAAAAAAATGCCTGCTGGTTATATGGGATGAAGGCAGGAAGGAAACTAGGATCTGTTGTGTCTTGCTATCTTGGGACGGAAGAGTGTCACGTTTATTAAGGACGTGGACTTCAGAGCCAGAAGATATAGAAACAATTTCTAACCCCCAAATTAACTGTCATATGAGATTTAAAAAGGCACTAAGACTCGTCCAAGGACTGTTTGATAAGGTGGTTATAAGAATTAAAGGAAGCAGACCTTTGGGTTTTCAGGAAACATGAAAGCTGTGGTGATTGTTGGAGTTTGAGGACCATCATGATGATCTCCGAGTACCCTCTGGGGCACAGAGGAGGATGCCACTGGAATCATCTTCCTCCTTGATGCCACCATCTTTTCCTTCTGTCTTACCCATAGTACCAGATGGTATTACTAACTTTTCCCCTCCCCCAATGTCTTACATCACTTCTCAAGAGATGAAGTGAATTGTTCGCTGGTTTGCCAGTTGGTCAGGTCCCCAGTGTGAATGTTTCCTGCAGGACCTGGTAGCTAAGGCAGTACCAGGAAAATTACAGCCACTCCTGGATGGTCTGGAGCAGCTTAGTGTGTCTGGGGCAAACCGACCACCTTGTATCTTTGAGTGCCAGCTATGTCTTCGGGATCAGTGGTTTTAAGGTTGGGCTGAGCAGGAGCGCAATGAATTTATCAGGCAGTTGGAGATCAGTGAACCAGACTTCGTGGCAAAGTTTTACCAAGCAGTGGCTGCAACAGCTGGTAAGGACTGACAGGCATTCAGATCAAAGAAGATAACCACAGATGATAGAGTCAAGGCTGTGACTCCACAGTGAGAACTCAATTCACATGTGTCACATAAAAGTCTGGGAGTATTCAGATCAACTGAATGAACTTGCCTGACTAGCACAGCCATGGTTATCTCAACATTAATAACATGTCAGTGGGACTCAATGTAAGTAAAAATGTTATTCATCTAAGCAAATACAGATCATCTCTGTCTTCTATAGTTTGCTTCTTTCCAAGAAATGCCAAACCCTCTAGAATTTGATTATTTATTTTGGAACTATACCCAAAGGAACCTACATATATATAACATAAGCCTATTGTTGGTCCATGAAGTATAGTAGAGCCTTCCTTCCCCAGAAATGGGAGAGAGGGACAATAAAATGTCAATTTTATAGTCTAGCTGGATTCAGATGGCTTGTTTTCCTTGCCCACCAGATTCTGGCATAATTAAGTCACATCCCAACCACTACCTTTCCCAGTGATGATTTAATAAAGTTATGGAAAATCAAGAGAGGAAGATAATTAGTTACTCCTTCTTCTACACCAGGTATGTTTGAATCCAAATAGCAGTGACTTTTCATTTAAAGTATATATGATGTCCTTGAGCTGGTAGCATATTAATTTTGTTTTATAACAATGTAAAAGCCACACTCTTTACCGATAAAATGGTTTATTTGTACCAAAATAAAGAATAGATCTTCAGAACCATTAAAAAAAGAAGAAGAAGGGAGCCAAGATGGTGGTCTGTAGCCAGCTTTCTGCAGACGCTCCTGTCCAGAAGGAGAGTTCAAGGACAGAAATTTAGCGAGAAAGCCAACGGTTTGGACCCGAGCCAAGAGACAAGGTCGAGGAACGCACATCAACACTGCTGGAGTGACCTGCGACCCCAAGGATACAAACAAAAGGTACAGAGCACATCGCCAAGCGGACGGGAGTCCCCTCCCCCAAGAGAACAGCTCCCAGTATAGGCCATACCTCCATACAAACAAACAAGCGAGCAGGGTTCAGAGGTCCTCCCACTCTACCCCACCGGAGAGACCCTCTAAAAAACAGACCTCGTTCCCCTGTGCCGCGGCACTCTCCTGCCAGGCATAAAGCGGCATAAAGCTGTATAAAGCTGTATATATTCTCTACCTGCAAGTTGGAACTCCCAGCACTCCCCTCCACTCTCACCCTGAGGTTTGGCGGTCTCTCCCCCACGGAGACCAGATTCTTGAACACTTTCTCGAGGGGTGTGGACAGGGCGTGGGCTGCTGCTGGTCTGTGCCGTTCTCCCAGCTTGGGAGCGGTGAGAGAGTAAGCCGAAAAGTGGCTGGCTGGCTGACTTTGCTGAATTTCGGCCACACCTGGCCCTCAGGCGATGACAGCGGAGACAAAGGGCTGAAGCTCTCAGAATAAGTCAGGACTATTAGCAGCCCAGCGTCTCCCCCACAGGGTAGAAATTCTGCGAACTTGTTCTGTTCTATCAGCTTTTTTACCTACTTTACATCAATCAGGGACAGGACTGGAATTGAGTGAATCACCCCAGCCCCCAGCAAGTACCCGCGTTGTTAGGCCCCACCTCCAACACCGACACAACCGGTGGACTGGCTGAGGAGCCACAGAGCCCCGTGTGACCTAGGCAGGTGCAAACCTCTAGAGCCTCTGTTCATTGGAGGGAACTGGACCACAACCCTGCAGGGTTACCAGACACTGGGTGCGACAGAGGGGCAAGGCGGGGAAAGAGGCATCAACCTTCCCAGGCTAATTTACTGGCTTGGGGGGGCGTCCTGAGCCCACAAAACACTGGAGTGAGTTATACTAAAGCTGCCAGCAGACTTCAGTTGTATAGTCGCCAGAGACGTTCAACACTTTGATTTGAAGTTGATACTGGCTGGGACAATTGATTGGGTACCTCTTTAACTGGGTCAATCACCCGAGGACTTTTCAATGTTGTACACTGGGTGTGTGGTAGTGGGAAGTTTTCATTTTCCTTTCCAAGTGTTGTGGAATTGTTGTGAAGTCGCAGAGGGGCTGCTTTGCTTAACCTGCCCTCAGGGGATAAAAGCTGAGACAAAGGGCTGGAACTCACAGACAGAGTAAAACCCATTTGAAG
>CAUYON010103506.1:0-37328 GCA_963573935.1 Arctocebus calabarensis
CCTGTAGTCCCAGCTACTTGGGAGGCGGAGGCAGGAGACTCACTTGAGCCCAGGAATTGGAGGTTGCTGTGAGCTGCAATGCCACAGCACTCTATCCAGGGTGACAGCTTGAGGCTCTGTCTCAAAAAAAAAAAAAAAAAAGAATTTGTTGGAGATACACATTTTTCAACTTTCACTGTAAAGGGAGTTCTGTTTAGTTTGGGCTTATAGCAGTGATTTAAAGATAAAGGAATTTGAAATTGTTAATAGAGAAGCAGGAAATTGTGTAAATTATAGGTAATTGACAGGATCAAATAGCTAGTTCAAGCTGTCTGACATACCCAATTCCTGGAACTTTAATTTCAAGTTTAATTATTACAAAAGTAAGTCTTTGTATTTTAAAAATCAATACTAAGATTCAGTAATGGAAACAAAAAGATTTATAACTTTATCAAAAACAGACCTAGACTGAGTAAAATTAATAAAATTTTCCAAGAAATATCAACACATCACAAAAAAAATTATAACTTTTCCACTAACAAATTTATTTGAATGGATCCTGTTATTAATAATGAAATCAAAGATTTGAGACATTAAAAAGTAAATCCATAGCAAATCTTGTTCACTTATTATTATTTGCTAAAAGATAGAAATAAAATGACTAGCACTATTATTTTAGATTTCAACAAAACCACAATGGAAAGAAGAAAAAAACAATCTTCACAGCAATTTTACATTATACATAGTATTTATTATCCATATATTTTTTAAACATCCACATAGGACTTATGTGTTCAGAGTAATTACCAGAAACTTGATCATTTCTTGGTAATTACATCCACACCCACGTTTATTTCAGCAAAGCAACCCAAAATAAAGTTTGGCGCTTTTCTTGTTTTTGTTTTGAGACAAAGTCTCACTCTGTTGCCGTAGGTGTCATAGAGTACGCTGGTGTCATAGCTCACAGCAACCTCAGACTCCTGGGTTGGAGTGATCTTCTTGCCTCAGCCTCCTGAGCAGTTGGGACTACAGATACCTACCACAACACTCACTTAGTCTGGCTCTTGCTCAGGCTGGTCTGGAACTCTCCTGAGCTCAAGCAATCCACCCTCCTCAGCCTCCCAGAGAGCTGGGATTGCAGGAGTGAGCATCTGAGCCTGACCAAAGTTTGATTTTTGGCAAGTACCTCAAAATCAATCTGCATTTTTCCTAAAGTCATGAAACCAATATAATCAGAAGGGAAGTCCCTGTGACCAAATATTCCGAATCTTTAATTCTATGGTAGCTCTGTCTCTGCATTTGATAATTTATGTCAACTACACAAGCTCTCCAGGCTTCAGGCTCTCAGGTTCTTCAGAGCACTGAAGGATTCCTTCTATGCTAACTATAACATTTTGAAATTCAGTCTCTTCTTCTGAGCATCTGGCATAAATCTCCATCAGACAAGAAGAAGGAGGGGCAAATACTGTGGTCTGCATGAGAACAGCCTGGAAGCTGCCACTTTAATCCCTTGACAATGCAAAAATTTCTTCAAGGAGGGAAACCCACTTAACATGCAAACAGACAGACCTGATGCACGTGGTCTTTTTCCATTTTAGTAATATTAATTAGAATAAAACAAAACAGCATCTTTTTTTTCTTTTTTCTGAAAAACAGTTATGATTACAGAAAAAGAATTTTGTATGTCAGCGTCTAGATTTACACAGTAAGTTGGGAATTGCATTTTATACATAGAAAAGTCGGTATCTCCCATACTGATGACTTTGACAACACTATATTTTAATAGTTGGCTAAAAATTCTCTTTTACTTTTACTTAAGACCCAAATGAGAAATCAGAGAGGGGCCATGGATGGACATAAATAATTTCTATGTTTTTACATTTGTGCTTTTATTTATTTACTTTGGTCCTTAAGCATAGTTTTTCTCAAATGATGCTCTGTCAGGGCCTTGCTGTGGTCCAGCCTCTGATTCTGGGAAAACTACATTTGCTACAAACTTTCTATGCCTTGTTCCCCCAAGTTATAGCATTTGTCCTTTATAACATATTCCATATTTCTAGTCTTCCTTAGTAATGCATTCCAACAAATCATAAGCTATAAAGCATAAGCCATAAATAGATGCTACTAAATGAAGATTCACAGAGGGAAAGTAAAAATTTGTTTCCTATTTATTATCTGACATCTTTTCCAAATCTAGCAAATTACTTTATTCCCTTGTATAGTCAGTGTCCCTTGGTCAACTGATCATCCAAACTAGAGATGACCTTGTTCTACAGTCCTTCTAAAGGGTCCACTTTTGCCTTTGTTGGGAAAAAAATCCTGGAAAAACAATCATTTCTAGCTCCTTCTCTGTATTTCTAATATGTTAAGTAAAGTTGTTATTATGTCTCAGTTTAACTTTTACCTATAACATCAGAGACACTCTTGGGACAACTAGGATCTCATTAGAATCACCATAAAAATAATCCCCTTAGGTACAAGTCCCACTCTTGTTTTATATTCTGCTAGGCATGTCTTCAAGAAACAGAAAAAATTCATATTTGCTACCATCAGTTACTATTCTAAGTACTTTACAAATAGTAATTCATTGGGTTAGGAATTCTGGACACCTTCCCCAATTTCCTTGATCACCTCCTTTTGAGGTCAGATCCCAACTTGTTTTGGGATCTTTTCTCCAATTTCAGATTTGGATGAACCTCTCAGAAAGATTTCTTGAGGAAACACCAAAGGCTGGATGACAACATGAAATCGCAGTGGAACCATTTCTACATCCAGTGAACCTTGATCAACAGGAACCAATAGATGAAGAGTCATGAAAGTAAGTTCCTTCACCTCCTTCCTTTCTTCCCAGACTGTTCCTCCTTCCAACCCTTTCCAGGTTATTGCCATGTACAGACCGAACAAGCCTGGAAGGAGAACATTTGTATCTCTAGGTGGATTTCACTAAAATCTTACCCAGATTGATAAATATAGCAACATTTTACTTGTTTCGTTATTTCAGTTTCCTTTTTCTCTCACTGTTACTGCCCTGGCAAAACACAGCAAAATAAAGCGTAAACTCCTCAAATCTTGCCTCAGGCTCTCCTTTGTACAAATAAGGTACTCAATTAATCTTCAGAAAAAATTCTACAAGGTAAGTATTATGATTTTGCCCATTGTACAGATAAGAAAACTGAAACATGGGGCAGCGCCTATGGCTCAGTGAATAGGGCACCAGCCCCATATACCGAGGATGGTGGGTTCAAACTCTGCCCTGGCTAAACAGCAACAAAGAAATTGGTGGGCACCTATAGTCCCAGCTACTAGGGAGGCTGAGGCAAGAGAATTACCTAAGCCCAGGAGTTGGAGATTGCTGTGAACTGTGACGCCATGGTGCTCTACTGAGGACGATAAAGTGAGATTCTGTCTCTTAAAAAAAAAAAAAAAAAGAAAAGAAAAATAAAACTGAAACATACTTAACAAAATGGCATGCCATAATGTAAACAAAGCCAGTTTGGATTCAGAGTTTATGCTCTTTTTTTTTTATTAAATCATAGCTGCGTACACTAGTGCAAGCAAGGGGCACAATGTGCTGATTTCATATACAATCTGAAATGTTTTCATCAAAGTGCTCAACATAGCCCTCATGGCATTTTCTTAGCTATTGTATGAAGACATTTGTATTCTGCATTTAGCAAGTTCCACCTGTACTCCTCTAAGATGCACCATAGGCGTGGCCCCACCAATTACCCTCCCTCCACTCGAACCTCTCCCCTTCCCTGCCTTCCCATATTCTGGTGCTATAGTTGCATTATAGCCTTCATACGAAACCTTTAAATTAGCTTCATAGTAGGGCTGAGTACATTGGATATTTTTTCTTCCATTCTTGAGATGCTTTGCTAAGAAGGATATGTTTCAGCTCCATCCATGTAAACATGAAAGAGGTAAAGTCTCCATCTTTCTTTAAGGCTGCATAATATTCCATGATGTACATGTACCACAGTTTATTAATCCATTTGTGGGTCGATGGGCACTTGGGCTTCTTCCATGACTTAGCAATTATGAATTGGGTTGCAATAAATATTCTGGTACAGATGTCTTTATTGTAGTGTGATTTTTGGTCTTCTCAAACCAATACTATATGATGATCTGGATCAAGAAACCAACTTGGAGCCAAACGTCTATGTCAGCTTCATCTTCACAAGCACAAGAAATGGTGGAGAATTACAAAAAATTGAAGATAGTTGTCTTGGGTTTTAGACAACGCCACAGATGAAGTGACAAATGAAAGTGTCATTTTAGATATGCTATCTTGTTAAAATATGATTGTAAATGGGTGTCTGCTAAACTGACTTCTTGCATAGCTATGTAGCAAAGGAGTGGGAATTTTAACACTACCAGTGTCAGAATGTTCCAGAATTACAAGGAAGCCAGGTGAATAAATAAATACATTCTAGGTTATTGTATTCTTTTGAATAAACCTCTGGAAGAAATCCTACATGTATCTGTATATTTCTCATGTAATAAAGCAAAATGTACTATTGGGCAGTGCTGTGGCTCAGTGGGTAGATTGCTGGCCCCGTATACCAAGGGTGGCTGTTTCAAACCCAGCCCCGGCCAAACTGCAAGGAAAAATAGCCAGGAGTTATGGCGGGTGCCTGTAGTCCCAGCTACTCGGGAAGCTGAGGCAAGAAAATCATGTAGGCCCAGGAGCTAGAGGTTCCTGTGAGCTGTGACATCATGGCACTCTAGCGAGGGCAACAAAGTGAGACTCCATCTCTAAAAACTAAATAAATAAATAAAACAAAATGTACTATCATTTTAAATAATAAATCTATCTACAATTTAGGGCTAAGCATTTATTAATGATTGTTCCCACCAATTTTCAATTACATTTTTTATACTTAAATTTCCCTTTTGAAAATTAAACCTAAGAAATGTTCAAATTAATGTAGTTGTGGACCTCCCTTGACCGAATCTAAAAAGCAATTATCACAATAAAATTATAAAATATAAAAGTAAATTCTTGGTCAGGAAAGTATAAAATTAATATTTGCTTACCATGGTTTGCAAATTGTAATGTTAACTTTGAAAGGTCAGGAAACCTAAGCATTTGTTCCTGGTAATATTTTCTCACTTTATATAATAATAAATCTGAAAATCTATATATTATTGCAAAGTGAACTATGATCTGTCTCAAGCACTTATAAACCATTCCATTTATTCCAAAACAGTCAACTATTGTTGCTCCAGGAAATTTTGAGGGACTTTCAAAATCAAGTTCAATTTTTTATAAGTTCAAACTCAAATCTCTATGTTCTTCAGATCTGCAGTCTAAATATGATCTTTTTAAATCTTCAACCCTATAATTCCCACATTTAAAACATCAGATTTTTACCAATTCTTCTTTTTATAACATATTATTAGTTTTAATATAAGTTTTCCATGCTCATAGCTTCAAAGCTGGGGGACATTCTATTTTCTGGTTGTAATTCAACCAATATGATCCCTCACATTGCAGACACTGTACTGCATTGCACAACTTTAGGGAGAAGCATTTCCATAAATTACAATGTGATCACTCCCCTCCCCCCAATCCTGATGTAATTCACATTCCCCTACAACACAGTTCTCCATGTGATCAAGAATATCTCTTCACATCCAACTGGCTTAGTCAAATTTTTAAATTGTTTTCACATGCTTCCTTCCCCATATAGAACACTATTCTTCTGTTGATCTTCAGAATATAACACAAATTCTTCATTAAAGAGTGAAATTTGTAGATGTACAAAGTGATGTAATTATTGCATTCATTTGAATATTTGGGAGGTATAACTTTGAGTTTTTCTTAGCTATAATTCTTTTCATACCACTAAATTGTAATCAACATAATGTATTAGTCAGGATTCCCTATAGGAACATAACAGCAGCATATGTGTATGTGTGTGTGTGTAAAAAGACAGAGAGAAACTTAGTATGCATGTGCTGTACTTTATTGCACTTTGCAGATACTGTACCATTTACAAATTAAATATTCTTTATTATATTTTGCAGATATTCCTGCAAGTCTATTACTGTCATTTTTCAAACAGCATGTGCTCACTTTGTTTGTATCACATTTCACTGTTTTATTATTTTTATATTTCTTATGGTTACCTATGATCAGTGATCTTAGATGTTATTATTGTAATTTGGGGGGATGCCACAAAGTCCACCTATATAAGACAGCAAACTTAATAAACAAATGTTGTGTGTATTCTTACTGTTCACCAACTGGCCCTTCCCCATCTCTATCCCTCTTTTCTGACCTCCCTATTCCCTGAGACACAACAATACTAAGAGTAACCCAGCTAATAATCCTACAAAGTCTTCTAAGTTTTGTATTGGAAGGAGAGTCACCTATTTCTCATTTTACATTAAAAACTAGAAATGAATAAGCTTAGGGAGGAAAGCATGTCGAAAGCTGAGATAAGCTAGAAGGTAGGCCTCATCTACCAAACAGCCAAGTTTTGAATGCATAGAAAGAGGCCTTGAAGGAAATTAAAGAGGTTACTCCTGTGAATACACAGATGACAAGAAAGCCAAACAGCCTATTGGTGACATGGAGAAAGTTTAATGGTCTGGATAGAAGATCAAATGATCTACAACAGTCCCACAAGACAAAGCCTAATTCAGAGTAAGCCCCTAACTCTCTTCAATTCTGTGAAAGATGAGAGAGGTGAGGAAGCTGCAGAAATAAAGATTTAAGCTAGTAGAGGTTGGTTCATTTGTTTTAAGGAAAGAAGTCATTTTGATAACAGAAAAGTGCATGAAGAAGCGACACAAGTAATCCAGAAGATCTAGTTAAGGCTGATGAAGGTGGCTACACTAAACAACAAATTTCAATGTAGATCAAACAGCCTTCTATTGGAAGATGCTGTCTAGGACTTTCATAGCAAGAGAACAGAAATCATTGCCTGGCTTCAAAGCCTCAAAAGAGAGGCTGACCTTGTGAGGGGCTGATCTGCCTGGTGTCTTATAGTGCAAGCTAACATATTCTTTCCATTTTGAAAATCCCACAGTCCTTAATAACTATGCTAAATCTATACTACTCTGCCTGTGCTCTGTCAGTGAGACAACAAATCCTGGATGACAGCACATTTGTTTATAGAATGTTTTGGGTTTTTTTTTCAGCTTTTATAAAAAGTTTATTAGCTCAATAACTCGAAGATATATTATTCAGTGAAGAACACTGTAGAAAGTATATATGGCATGATTCCACTGTTGCATTGTTACCAAAATATCTGTGATAAATATATTTGGTATTTAATTTTTTTTTTATAATTGTATTGAATCATAATTCTGTACATTGGTGCAATCATAGGGCACAATTCATATACATTCAGAAATGTTTTGATCGTACTGTTACAGATAGCCTTCATGGCATTTTCTTGATCACTATATAAAGACATTGATACTCTACATTTAGCAGAAACTTTTAGCCACACTGACTTTTACTGTGTAATTGTTTTGAGCTGTAAAAACTGATTCCTGCGGAAGATCATCCTAGTCCTCTCATTTCCTCCAAATGAACTTCAGCAGATCCTAGGACTACTTTCACCCTTTCTAAAGTGTACCCCCTGCCCCCCATACTTTTCTAGGGACACTTGAAGACAAAGTTCCTTCATGTGTTAATTACCAGGTCCTCAGTATTCTTTTTTTCAAACCAGAAATAGGGCATACCCCTTATGTTTAATTTTTCTCCACAGATCCCATTCTTTTTATTGTAAGAAAGACTCAGAGGTCCCCGTTTCCTTGTCTTCCACCTGAGAGCTCTCACTGGTAAGCAGAAACCTTCTCTTTCACCTCCTGTACCACAAATGTGCTTTCCTAATACATTCCTCAATATTTGATCATAGAAAATCTCCCATATGAGAATTTGAAAGGTCTGCATATGAAACCCTCCCCCTCAAAGAAAAATCAATGCATTACTTAAATGAATCTTGTGAACCTTCACTGCCTGAGCTAGATAATCCCAGCCAGGGACTGACTCCCCTCGGGCCTCATCAATGTGGCCTGAGCTGCCTCCCCTAGGAACTGCTTCATCGCTCCCTGCCTTACCTTACAGTCTCCAGAAAGAACTTGGGAATGTTCCTTCCAGGTGCAGGTGAGATCTGCTGGCCCCATCACACTCATCGCATCACCTCCAAACTCACTAAGTAAACTGTTCAGAAGTTTATGCTGATATCTCTGGACTTTCTCTCACAAATGCAAATTTTCTGTAACCACTTGGAATTGCTATCCCAGGGCCACCACCCCTAGCCCAGTGGGAAGATGAATGCTTTATACAAATTAGAAGGAGGTGCTCCCTCCGGGCAGATGTAACCAGGATAAGAATGCCAGTTGATTTCAACCTCTACTAGCAAAAGTCTTTATTCAGTTCACAAAAGGTAAAACCCCACCCAGCCCTGAGCTGTGCAAATCCAGTTTCCAGCTGTTCTTATTTCATACTCTCCCTAAATCTTTTAAAGGGTCACCTTGCAATATTTTCCAGACCCTAATGAAAACATTTTAAATCTTGTCCCACTCTTCTTTTGTGGAATTTCTTCAGACCCATCACTTTTCTAATTAGTCATCCTTAGAGTAAACCTTCTCTCCTTTTTATAACTGTCTACCCTGGCTTACTATCTCGTTTTCCCCTTCATACTTCTTATAAAATGTGAATTTTTCTCCTAGCTTAGCCTTTTCAATCTATCACTGCTACTTTCCTGATGAGACCAAAATATATTTTTTCAAACCACTCTAGTTCCTTTCTTGATCTCTAGAATCTTGACTGTTCTAGGCAGATTCCATTAATAAGCTTCTTAACTTTGGGGTTTATAGTAATTTACTGACTCATTGTCTATTTCAACCCCAAAGTGCACCATGTATTTCTTAAATAAGAACTACTTCCATTCCTTTTCATTTGCTTAATAAAATCTACAATTCTTCTATGGGAGAAGCTATAGCTCTAAGATCTAATGGCCAGAACTTCAATAATTATGAAACAAATCCAAAGCTAACACAACATGTGTTTCACTGGAGAGGAACTCCTGTTAGAGTATTAGAATGATGTTCCTGTCCCCCGAAGCAGTATATGGTTCAGCTTCTTACAGGTTTGATCTTTGAAACCTGCCAATTAAAAAGAGGTTTTTGTTGGGTTTTTTTTTTTTTCCAGTTCCTTTTTCCTTGATCCAGGTGACCACCCAAGTCTAGCCATCTTCTCCCTGCTTTTATTTTTAGTTAACATGTAATAACTGTATGCACTTACGGGATACAGAGCGATTTCAATACACATATACAGAGGATGCTTTTTTGATCTGTTGTTGATTGGTCAGTAGAGATTGGTCGTATTAAGATTGGTCTATTAAGGTCTCATAGATGAACTGCAAAGTTACATAAGATTAAGCCATCCAAGGCCTTCCTTTAACCTGGAACGACATGAACTGAATGTAGTGAAGACAATTTATCACTTCCTACTTTGGCCTGATTATTACAATTTAAAGAAATTCACACAACAGCACTCTTAAAACTTTGTGGCTTTTACAGTTTGAAATCCCGGCCTGTAGCCTTGACTAAAAACATAGTAAAAGCAACAAACGCTATTCTACTCCAAATGACAAAAAGATCTAACGGCTTTCTCAGTCTCACCTGCAACACCTGTCCCAGCTACACTCACAAAACCCAAAGCGTGAGTGCTTCAATCCACTTGTTAGGGTCAGTGCATCCTGCACTAGCTAAGGCCTGAACGCCCATTGCAAACACCTGTGCTTGGTTAGGACAACCACTCGCCTACTGATGGGCTGGGCTTCATAAGCTTCACGTGTCTCAAGGTCAAAACTAACACTCCTCTTTCCTAAGTGAAAAACTGAATGAGCAATAGATACAGAAATCAGATCAAAATGTGGGTGTTTTTATTGATAAAAGTTAATATATGTTGGGAAAAGAGGCTTAAGGAGGTAGGGATGATGCAGACTCCCATCATCCTCTACCCACTCCCTATATCCAACCCCCCTAAGCCCCTAGACTATCCCCATCCCTTGAAAATAGGACCTACTCTGCTTAGCTTCCCATAAGAATGAGAAAACACCAGGAAACAATCACCCTCTTTACAGGTAATGCAAGACCCAGAAAAAGCTATGTCATGTATATATATATATATATCTAGATGTCCTCTAATAGTCTAGCAAAAGGTTTTCCACGGGTAAACATAAGTAAGGTTCAGGGAGAGAGTATGTCCTCCAAAGTATACCTCTCTTATAAATTCTTTGTTATATCTTCAGGACCCAATCAGAGCCTTGAATATACTATGTGTTCAATAAATGTTTGCTGAATGAATAAAAATGAACTCTACTTCTGAATAAATAAACATGCAGTTTCGAACCTGCAGAAGAACATAACACAAAATAGTTTGCAATTCTAAAACATGCAAACCAAAATGACCAGAGGTCTCAACTGAAAGGAAATGTAGCAGGCATAATCTAATCTTCTGGGAATGCTCAACTTCATCATTAAGTCCTGCTATTTGGCTCAAGATGATTTTCTGCCCGGCCGCCTGGACGGCTCAGGCAATGTTGTTATAGGTCTTGGATGGAGAATGTTGGCTAAGATGAAAGATTGCTTGATGCTTAACTATGCTTGCTATGAGTATTCGCCCTTTCTTCAGACTTGCCCTCATTAATATCTTCTAAAATTCTTCAGCTATAACACAGGAAAGATTATATAATACAAAAGTACACAAGATCTTATTAAATTACAAAATACATTTGAGTCTTTAAAAGGTTCTTGAAGAACACCTACATATATTTCAGGGCAATTTTAAATCACAAAGACTTTTAACAAATTATACCTAAAATTATTTTTCTCTCTACTGCTAAGAATAACAACTGTTACTGTATATTTAGTTACTATATATTCCTAAGTATTTATTGGTCACTTGTGCTGGTCATTGTGCTGGTCCCCCAAAATCAGCTGTGAATAGAGATAGAGATGGCCTCTTCCATCCATAACCTTGGGTCCAGCAGAAAAATCAGTCATGAAACAAATATTTATAAGGATGAGTTATATAAAAGGAGAATTCAGAAGCCAAGAAACAAAAAGAAAATGGCAAGTTGCAAATCTTAAAGAAAAAGAGGGCGTGGAAAATTCTGGGAATGGAAAAGTACCCAACATGGCTAGAACAGAATTAGCAAGAAAGGGAGGAGAAGGAGGCAGGATCAGATCACAGAAGTCCTTACTCGGGATTTGGACCTCACCCGCCATGCACAGGGAAGCATTCTAAGAGCTGCAAAGGGATTCACATGCTAAGATTAGTGTTTTTGTCTTTTAGTATTATTGACATGCAGTTGAAAAAATGGATTAGCATGAGCCAGAATATGCACAGGGAAACTAATTAGGAGGCAGTGGTCCAAGTAAAAGATGAGGGGAGGGGGCAAAGAAGCACACAGATGGAGTCAAGGCAGACAACGAAGGCGGAGCACTGTAAACACTTTTCACCTGCTAAATTTGACAGATACCATAATGTAGGCACTTTCATCCCATTTTATAGATGAGAAAATACAGGTGTCCCAAAAGTCATAGAGAAGATGGGAAATTGTAGCTAAATGTACCTTTAATTATAAAGTATTCATTACAAAACTTTACAAAATACTGTATTTACAAAATATTCTGTACACATTGGCTACCTGTCTACGCACACACAAAGTCTTCTCTTCCACTCATGAAAAATATGTTCCAAGGTATTTTTTTTAATGTACAGCAACGGTTGGGACAACCTGCTTAAAGTCATCCAGCAAATAAATGGCTGAGATTGCAATCAAACCAAAGCCCCTGTTTTTAACCAAAACTTTGGAAATTTGCACTTTTGTTCATTGGAACTGCTTCTCCACAAGCTATCTGACAGTATGTCAGTGGAATAAAAATATTTACACCCACTGACCTAGCAATTACACACTGGAAAATAAAGGTGAAGGGAATAATCCAAAGGTGGAAAATAATCTGTACAAGGACAGTGATAGTCACGTTTTCTATAAAATAGAAGAACTGGAAATAACCCAGATGACCAACTACATAAACAGGGACCATATAAATAAGGTGGACTAGTCCTCATATTCACAGCTACATGCTAGTCTATTATCAATTCCTACATGACCTTGAAACAAATTGCTCAGTAACTTCTAAAATTCTTCAGCTATAACATGGGAAATCCCCACATTACAAAGAAGGTAGATTTCTTCTTAAGCTGAATTTGTAGGTAACAAGGTACATTTACCCAATCCCTGTAATAGCCTCCACTCATACATGAGTTATACATAAGTCAGACGTTTGTAACTCAAGGACGGCCTGTGACTATGTTCTCTTTTGGATCTCTCAACTACCTAGGGGAAATGAGTATTCATATTACTAACCATAATGGTATTTAGCAGCAGGATTGCTTTTGCCACTCTCTTATTAAGTGTTTACATCATGCAAAGCTCTGAGGCTGGAATTTCTCAGACTTTACCTTATCTAATCCTTACAGCAGCCTACAGCATCGACAGTGGTGTCCTCAGGAGAAGGCTGGGGTAACCAGAAGTACAACGGCCTGCCCTATATCATCCAGCTGATCAGTAGCAGGTCCCAAATTTGAACTCTGAAGCCTGTGACCTTTTCACAAGACAATGCCACCTCCTGGTTATCACAGAGAAAATGGAGGCTCAGAGAAATTGAGCAAACTGAGACTCAGAAATGACTGAGTTTATCAGCGATGGAGACAGCCCCAGGGTGCAGGTCTCCCAAGAGCGCTGCACATATGAAATTAGCAGGAGATAAATTGTCAGTTAAAAATATGCCAAGTAAATCATTTTTAAAGTCATAATAGTCCACATCTTAAATTCAGTGAGTCTAAATGAAACATCAGCAGAAAGAATACAACAGAGAAGAAAATTTTGCAATAGACCAGAAAAATGACATAATTCCAAAAGCACTGCAGGAAAAGCCATGTACTATGAAACACTATGAGGAGATTCGATGATGGGGTGGATGGGAAAAGGCAACAAGTCTCACATTATCATTAAATGCCAACTGCATCCCGAGTACCGTGCTAGATATTTTGCCCATCTGAGTTCACTTGCTCTTCACCACACTCTGTGATACGAACTATCTCCTTTTCACATGCAAGAAGCTAATATACTGAGAGATTAGGGATCTATTCACAGACACTCAGCAAAAAGAGCACAATTGGAACCCAGGTCTGTCTGAGGCTCAACTTCATGTTCTTTCAATACATCATGCTGCGTCCCACTGCAAGACAATGGGCGGATTATAATTTTTTTCATGCTGGAATTAAGACAGACAAAATCCACATTCTCATCAATCCAATATTAAGGCTAATATTAGGGATTCATTAAATAGTCACTCAATAGCTATCCATGGGAGTACTCACTCTGTGCCAGGTACAGAGCTAAGAATAGAAAACTGAAACAACAAATGGTCCCCAATTTCATGGTACTCACAGTCTAGGAGAAATAATTGATACTGACACTAAAACATACATGAATATTCATATTCTCAGGAACATGGGATACGAAAACCTCATCTCTCTTAGGAACTGGGTAATTCTGGATAGCTAAATTTCTGGATAACTGAGGATTTATTCCAACAAGCATCAGATCTTTCATAGTTTTCAGTATTTAATCATTTTTCAAGGCTTTTTCAATTCTCTCAGGACATTATGAGCTTCAATTTCACTGATTCCCTTAGACTACTATATCCACAAAAGGATAGAATACCCCCATCTCACTGACTCCTTAGATTACTATATCCACAAAAGGACAGATTACCCCCATCTCACTGATTCCCTTAGACTACAATGTACATAAAAGAATAGCGTGCCCTTAATCTTACTGATTACCTTAGACTACTATATCCACAAAAAGAAATAAGTGGATGAGAGAAATAAGGTCTTTACAATAAGCGCTTCACTTATTAGATATTTCTAATCTTTCTAAAAAACTTTTTTCAGAAAAGGATAAACATGACTTTGATTTCTCTTGAGGGCCCAGGTCATTGGCATTCTATCATGAGAAAACTCAAGGGCTATGATCAGGAAAGCTGGGCCCGGACTGGTTCTGCTAAATCAAGTGACCTTGGTCAAATAATTGTACATAATAGAGGACTATGACTGCTCATTTTAAAAACCAAATTGTTGAACTAGAATTATCTCTAAGTATTTTTCCAGCTCTATGTGATTCTTTCAGTAATAAAGTCAATTACTGTAAAGGTTCATTCAAATAGGACCATCCTTCCTCAGAGCCTTGTGTGGTGCATGATGCAACTTGGCTACTCTTCATAGCAAGATTAATATGGTTTTTGAGTTATTAAGCCCATGATTTACAGCTTTTACTATTGCAAATTTAACTTTCAGCTATCCCTCTTTCCCATTTTAACTTACAACCTATAATCTCCTGGTACTTAAAAACAGGATTAATGAAAGAAAATGAAACCTACCCATACTCAGTACCTTCTAAGTCCAAATACAGAATTGCACACATCATATGCATTACTTGAATTCATTTAATCCCTCCAACACTTCAAACAGGCATTATCTCCAATTCACAAATGGGAACCCCAATATCTGAGTGGGTAAGTTATCAAAGATTCTAAGTGGCACAGCCAGGATTCAAAGCCAGGCTGATGTACCCAAGGCCATATGCTTTCTCCTACATGCTGCCTCACAAGCTTATTAGTGGAGCGTGTTAATTAAAAGTCCTTAGGCTTGAAGCCTGAATCTATGCACTCTCTATAAATTAGCGTAAATGAAGTTTAGCTTGTTGCATTTACATGGAGTTTAAGAAAAATATCTTACCTTTTCTTCTATAGAGAAAGGCATTTGTATTTTCTATATGTAAATTTCAGACTAACATGAGGGTACAGATGATTAAACTACATTGTTTGAGCTCATTAGATTGAGTCCACGTTGCAGTTGTGCTCCTCACCCAGCAAGTGTGTCGCAAATCCCCACACTGAGCCTATAAGGAGGTAGGACACCAGTCCCCCCTACATGATTTTCTTTCTTTAAGCTTATTTTATGTGAACCTTGGAAGGCTTTGGGTGGATGCCAAATAGTCAAGAATGTCCAACTGCTCACTGCTAGCTAGACAGGTGAGAAATGAAATTACACGCATCACTGAAACTGGTAAACCTAGAAGGGAAAAAAATAGATCCTTACCAAAACAGGCTTACACGAATACTATTACTAACTTTTCTCATCACGTTCAAGTGAGGTTGTTAGGTAGGACTATATATTTTAAAAGATTGAGAATTCAATAAGTATTAAACTATCAGAACTATTACATAAGTATTCTCAAGAGTTTAGTTTCACATTTTAGAATGTACGCGGTGACTGATGTTAACCGCAATTATGTCAAATTCTCTTCTTTTTTTGAGACAGAGTCTTACTACGGCACCCTCTGTAGAGTAAAATGATGTCACAGCTCACAGCAACCTCAAACTCTTGGGCTTAAGTGATTCTCTTGCCTCAGCCTCCCAAGTAGCTGGGACTACAGGTGCCTGCCACCATGCCTGGCTATTTTTTGTTGTAGTTGTCATTGCTCTTTAGCAGGCCTGGGCTGGGCTCGAACCCACCAGCCTCAGTGCATGTGGCTGGCACCCTACTCACTGAGCTACAGGCACTGAGCTTCAAATTCTCTTTTAAACAGCATCTCTGAAAGTACCCAAATCTTTCAAGGTCGTGCTCATTCTGAGATCCAGACCTCTCAATTCTTGCTTTCTTACTTCCTCCTTACTAAGGACAAACTGCTATATTTTACTGAATCCTGAAGTATGGTTGATGAACAAATGCAAAGTTCTACCTCCAATTACTCTGTCATCACAAATAATCTGAACGCAAGCATTTCTAGTGTGGCTGAAAGAGCTAAGCTTACTAAGCTTCCTTAGCCTAGGGAAAACGCTTTCTCCCTAGCTAACAAACGTTTTCTCATATTTTAAGGTCTTCTGCTGAACCTACATCTTGGAATATCACAAAGTGACAGAAGTACTCCAGAGCCACTTTCCCTGTCACGGACATTGCTTATCTGATTAAGAAAAAGTTGTACTGGCAAATCATAACATTATCCAAAAAAACGCTTGCCAAAATAAACAGATGCTGTGAGCTAGTTGCAAGAGGAGGCATGCAGCTTGGGTGCTGCTGGGAAATGAAAAACGTGACTTGAGAGATTCTGGTTCATTGGTGATGCTCTCTCAAGTACACCACTTAGTTCTGGAGACTGCAAACAAAAAAAGAACGTCTAGTGTAATGTGTATTAACTTCTCAGAATCAAAGTTTCTCATAGCAGCTGATCCCTCTGAGATTCAAATTATTAAAGATCCATGTTAAAACCCCAAACTCTCAGGAGTCAGAAGGCAGAAAAGTGCATCCGAGTTACTGTGTAAAGTCTGGAACAGCTGTTACTTCTAGTACCAGCAATAATGCTCACTGCTGTAGGGAGTGGGACTGGATGGGCTGAGGACAGGTGAAGACTCAGAGGACCAGGTGGGAAGGAGGAGAAGCAGCTGAGCCTGCAGGGGTTGGGAGAGGGGTTAGGGAGTCGAGAGTCAGGATTGGGAGGGCTGGGCATGAGAGGCAGCCAAGAGGCTGTCTGAGGCGATGCAGAGAGGTGAAAGAAAGCAGTGGCAAGCCGCAGTCAAGCTGGGCACAAACGCGGGCTGCTGAGCCGACCTCTCCATCAGCAAGGGCAGGAAAGCCTGTGAAAAGGGGACTCCAGGGCTGGGGTGACTGGCCCATCTGCAGTCACACACAGAAAATGAAGGGGGCTTGGGGTGAAAGTGAGAAGGCTGATGGTGGATTCAGACAGGATACGGCCAAGACCCAGTGGACCAGGAAAAGGGAGGCATCGGTCATCTAAAGAGCACAGAGAGGACAATGGTGGCTCCGTAGGGGCGAGGGAGGGAGAAGTGGCAAGTCTGGAGGTTAGAGGGAGAAAGAACACCTTACTGTGGCACCTGAGATGCCCTTTAAGCAATTTGACTCTCTATGGTTTTGGCTCCTTGAACTTTCAAGATAGTCTCGAACGAAAACAAATACATTCAGAAAAGCAATCAGACAATTTCTGCATCGAAATATTAAGCAATATTAATAATAATAATGCAAAGAAAGTAACATTCCCATTGTCAAATAAGAGTATTTATCTTCGTTCATTCTTTTCGAGGTTTTTGTTTCTAGTTCTTAGCTTAAAACACTGTTATTGTTATTAATTTTTAAGCCATTTTAATTCTGTGAAGGCAAACGGTGGAAACCTAATAAATGCATGTATATGTAAAATGCATGTATATGTAAAAACCTAATAAATGCATGTATATGTAAAAAAAAACACATAGTCTTGAAAATATGTCACCATCTTATGCTACAACCCATTCGCCAAAGACATGTACTTTACTGTCTTCGCTGCAAAATGCAAATAGTACTAATGCTGGCACTGATGTTATGAAAGGTATTTCGTCATTGCTCAGAATACCCTCTGGTTGCAGAGGTCACAGATGTCTTCATATGTTCTTCGTCGCACACACTCTCCCCTCACCCTGCTTTCTTTCTCAAACCTCCTTCCTCTCCACTAACCACTCCCGTCCTGTGCTCTTCCTGGTCTCGGCTCTCTCACCCAGCCGCACACGCTTTTGTACTGGCCTTGTCGTGTTCAATAACTTACTTCCTTTCTGCATTCTTGCAAAACCTTGACTCCCAGGTCAAATCTATTTTCTCCCAGCTTCCTAAAAGCAGAAACTTCATAATTTATCTTTATGCTTTTGGTGCCCTGCACATCAGAGACACTAGACAAATGTCTAAGGAAAGAAATACCTTGAGCCAAGTACACACGCTTACCAAAAAAAAAAAAAAAAAAAAGCACTTAATGAGTGTCACACCGTCCACATCAGCAAAATTAACTAGACATCCAGGAGAACATTACTCACCTACTGAACATCAGTCAGGCCCATTTGCTCTAACTCCAACGGCTCCCTTCCCAGCCCCCTGTTTGATACGGGCAAGTCTGCCGTAAACACCATGCTATGTAAACTAAAAGCATCGCACAATCAGGTGCGGAGTTTTATTCACCTTCAAATCTTCAGCATGTACTACAGAATCGAATAGTTAGCCAACAACTTGATGATGTAATTAATCAATTAACTCACATGCACAAATTTCCATGAAAGTAGAACCAAACAGAAAGAAAAGTGCTATAACATTACCCAAATGCAGATACTCTACAAACCAATGAGACTGTAAAATAACTCAAAACAGGTTTAGTTATTTTAGATGTCTTCATTTTAAATATAGTAACTTTCACTACAAAATAATACAATACGATTTATACTTGCAGAGCAAGCGTCATTTTATTAAAAGCACTTTTCCAGTCATTTCTGCATGCAACTGGCCATCTATCCACTGAATTTGGCAACAGGGGTGGGAAACGTCACAGAATTTGGAATTAGAACAGTTGGGCTCAAGTCTTGTATCCACCGCTTCCTATCTGCAACCGTGAGAAAAGCCCTTTAGCCAAAGCACATCTCAGTACCCTCCTCTGTACACCAGTGATGAGATCTTATTCTTCCTGTCTCATAGACATAAGGATCAGAGAGGAGGGGTGGAGCAGGAAGGAAATAAATCTCACTGAGGACCTACTATGCACCAGGCTTGTAAATATACTATTAAATTCACATCACAATCCTGCAAAGGTTTTACTACTTCTAACCTATCAGATGAGGATGCTGAGATTCAACAAGTAACTTTCTCAAGGTCATAGTGTTAAGTGGTAGAGCTGAGATTCACCACTTCTGTCTGATCCCTGATCTTCATGGAACTATAATGCCTCCTGAATATATATTTTAAAAAACTTAGTTTCTATTTACCATATTATTGCATATGTATTTGCTGCTATTTCTATAAGGCAGAATCAAAGAGAAGCAGACACCTGCTAAGGTCACCCAGCCTGTCGGAGACAGAGCTGGGACTAGAACCCAAGTCTCCTGAGTCCTAACTTGAAGGCTTCTCTTTAATCCATGCTGCCCTCCTGACCCCAGGAAAAGGCAAAGAGAGGCAGGATGCTTGTTTATGCAGACCAGCTGTTACAGCTCTATTTTAAGACAAACAAGCACTTTGAAAATCATGGAAGGTGAGTATCAAGTGTGTCATTAAATATTCCACATTAATTGACCCTGTAGCAAATGCCCATGTGAGCAGCATATGCTGCTGGCTTCCTGTTCAGCAAGCCACTCAAATGCCGACTGCATGCCTTGCAACACATATTCTGAAAGCACATTCAGATGACATTCTAAAATAATTTTCCACGGAAATCAGAAGTGACTACTTTGCTATTTTGCTGTTTATGGTTCTGTCCACTAATCATGCAAGATAAGGGAGAGGCAAATTATAAACTCGTGACTGGCCTTAACGTCATGCAGGGTCTATGCTAATGGGGTAGGGGACAGGGCATATGATATGAAATGTTCTAAATAACAGTTCATAAGGGGTGTCTGTGGGCTTACAAAAAGAATATCTATAATAGAGGAAAAAGGAACAATTTCAAAGCATGCCATTGAAAACAACAGTGTTCCCGCTTCCCAGAGAAATGCAGATACTCCTGATTCCAGAAAAAAGCATTCAACCATGTACTGGACATTAGCTGTCAAAAGACCAAAAAGGACAAGCTACATTCACTTTCTCTTCTCTTCTCATTAACTTTCCTTAATTTTTCCTGACTTTATTTCCTTTTCCATCATATATCTGTTAAAGGTCTAGCACCCATGCCATACTGAACAGTGTGATGAATGTGTACAAAACCATCCAGCTGACATATCTGACTGAGTCAAAACTACAATTAAATATCTGACTAGTAAGGAGGTGCTATGGACAACAGCCACCAGGCCAGGCACAGAACATCCTTCCAGGAGAAAACTACAAGGCAGCAAGATAGAGGAAAGAAAACTTCACTGCAGGTCACATTCAGACGTGACCACAGCCTTGGATGGAGAATGCAATTGACTTTGAATGTTCTAATTCTTAGTTCCACCACAAACCACTTGTTAGTGCAAGTTACTAATCCCCTCCTCGCCTCAGCGTATCCATCACGTGGGGATTAGTAACAGGGCCCGCCTCTTGGTGTTGGAGGAGTAGATGAGGTAACACATGGAAGGAATTAGCAACCGCCTCATCTGTTTCTGAAGCAGCAGGGGTAATGGTTAATAGTAAAACTAGTTAACACATATTGGGCACTTGTTATGTGTCAGGCATGGGGCTAATTAATTAATTTAGTCCTCACAACAACCCTAGGAGGTAGTTTGTTTTTTGTTTTTTTTTTATTAGGTCTATTTTAGAGATGAGGAAGCTAAAGAACAGACAGGTTCAATCACTTTCTGGAAGTCACCCAGTGGATAAATGGGGAGTAACATTACCTAATAATAATCAGTGATAGCACTTAATGAGTAAGTATTTGGGAGCTTTTTTTGGTTTTTTTTTGTTTTTTTTTTTTGAGGCAGAGCCTCAAGCTGTCACCCCGGATACAGTGCCGTGGCATCACAGCTCACAGCAACCTCCAATTCCTGGGCTGAAGCGAGTCTCATGCCTCTGCCTCCCAAGTAGCTGGGACTATAGGTGCTCGCCACAATGCCTGGCCATTTTTTGGATGCAGCCGTCATTGTTGTTTGGCTGGCCCAGGCTGGATTTGAACCCGCCAGCTCAGGTGTATGTGGCTGGTGCCCTAGCCCATTGAGCCACAGGCGCCGAGCCAGTATTTGGGAGCTTTAATGACATAAAGAGGATCACTGGAGCCCAAGAGTGTGAGGTTGCTATGAGCTGTGATGCCAGGGCACTCTACCCAGGGCAACAGAGTGAGACACTGTTTCTAAATAATTAATTAATTAAAACTTAGATATGTTTGAAAACATAGAAAATAAAGAATCACTATTTTCAATCCATTCAAGAATGTAACTTATGCCTAATATATGTACATACATACCTACTATGTACAACTGCCTGTGTCCATTTCTGGCAGTGTATATAAATGAATGAGCCTATGACAGCCCTGATCAATTCACACCCTAGGTGGGAGATAAGAAAAAACTGCAAAACAGATCAAAAAATGCTGCACACTGTGCTGTGCTGCCCAAAGCCGCAAGTGATCAGCCACTCCGGGAAAAGGAGTCAGGGAACACCCCGCAAAGAGGACCCCTGTACTGAATCTGCAGGCAGGCAACTGAGAAAGGGCTCTTCAAAGGGAGGAAGGGGCATATGCAATAGAGACATTCAACAGAATAGTTTGTCCAAGAAAAGAAAAACAAGGTTAGGAGTACAGAGTGGAGGAGAGCATGGAGAGACGAAGCAGGACCGGCCCCCGAGCCCTCGTGGGCCTGCTAAGGCGGCTGGATTTTACCCTGCGGTCCATCAGAAACCACTCAACACGGTGGTGAACTGACCACATGCACCAGTAGTTCCGGTCAGATGCAGGAGTCCTTCACCACTCTTCATCAGCGAGTCTTTGTGGCTCTCTACCTTGAAAACATATCCTGAGTCAAATGAGGGAAATAATAGCATATGTGCATGCAAATGGGAAGAGCCAGGAGAGAGCCGATGATGATGATGTGGGGCTGCCCCTGCTGGGAGCACTGTCACCTCACTCACAGTACAGGAGGGGAAGCGCCATCTCTGGGCACAGATCAGAACGGTGAAGGTTCAGGACACTTTCCTCTGACTGCGCCCATTTCTTAGTGGAATAGGAAGTGAGGTCACCATTGGAGAGGAAGGAAGGAGAAGGAGGTGACGGAGGTTCAAGGAAGGCGGAAAAAGTACCAAAGAGTCATCTGGGAGAGTCAGAAAGTGAATGGTCCAGGGCAGCTCTCCAACTTTTTGTTCTTAGGACCCTTTATACAAAAATGATTGTGATCCCTCAGCAGCTTTTGCTTGTGGGGTTATATCTATTCATGTTGGACATGTTAGAATTCTAAACCAAGAAATCTTTAAAACATACACAAGCACAGCCATGGCATCTGTGACATCAAGCAGGGTTTGGAAAACTCCACTATACACTTGTAAGAAAATGAGAAGAAAAAAAAAAGGAAAATAATGCCCTATAATTATAAAAAGTGTTTTGACATTAGGGAATCCCTAAAAGCACCTTGGGGACTGCCAGGAGTCCCAGACCATCCTTAGAGAACATTGGTCTAGAGAAATATGATCAGATGCCTGGGTGGCCTACGGTACCCATGTGAGGGTAGGGGTCGTGAACCTGAAGTGAGTCAGTGTGCTGTGGGTTTTCCTCCACTGCGTTCAGCAGCCCATGTGTAGGCAGGGAGTAAGTAAGGAGTTTAATTTAACCAAGGTTTTGTTTACTCAAATGAGCAGGACAAATGAAGAGAAGCCAAGAAATTATAATGGTCACAGTATGTAAGCTAAGTAGGAAGGAAATGGAGACACAAAGGAAATAAACAGGTGATAAGAACAATGAGTTCAAAAGGGTGTTGGATTGTTAGATATTAGTAGAATAAGCAGAAAGAAGGGCAGTGAGAGAGTGGGGTGCCCGCCAAGAAGAGGAAGGGCAACTGGTGATAACTTCAAACCCAACAGCTACAGCATCCTGTGCTCCTGTTCTCTCTGACATCTTTTCTCTTTCTCTGGTCACTCAATCCTGAAACCTGTCAGCCTGGACACCTTCCACTTTCTCTGCATCTAAGAGATCCCAAAGTTCCCCATTCCAACTCCTGCTTATTTCTGATCTCTTCTGGCCCCCTGTATCCCTCTATTCGCTCTTTCTATGGCTCTCGGATGAACTCCAGGGACTGTCCTGCTCACACCCCCTTCCCATCCATCCATCCCTCACTCCACTGGAGGGAGCTTCCTACGATGATCAGACGTCACGCCTGACGTGACTGTAACAACAGAGAAGGGTGTACAACAGGCAGCCCGAGGCTGGCGGTGTGAATCTGGGGTCCATCGAGTTAGTAATATCAAGAGGACATGGAAAGACAATTAAAAAGACAACTCAAAATGTTTAAGGAAGTGTTTAGGTAAAGAGAAGCTGGCAAAGAAGACTAAGAAGAAACAGTGCGAGGGGTATGAGAACCAGCAGAGAGTGTGGTGAGATGAAAGGGAAGAGAGGGTTTCAGGGGAGAGAGGGTCAGTAATGCCAACTGCCACAAAGGGTTTAAGGAAAATAATAAAAAGGGCCCACAGTATTTGCACATTAGGAAATATGTGATGGTTGATACTAGACCAACCTCATTTGCATTACAAACAAGATACCATTTTCCCCATCTTGTTTTTTTTTTTTTTTTTTTTTGAGGCAGAGCCTCAAGCTATCACCCTGGATAGAGTACTGTGGCATCACAGCTCACAGCAACCTCCAATTCCTGGGCTCAAGCGAGTCTCCTGCCTCCGCCTCCCAAGTAGCTGGGACTACAGGCGTCCACCACAACACCAGCCATTTTTTGGTTGCAGCCGCCATTGTTGTTTGGAGGGTCCGGGCTGGATCTGAACCCGCCAGCTCAGGTGTACGTGGCTGGCGCCTTAGCCGGTTGAGCCACAGGCGCTGAGCCTCCCCATCTTATTTTTTAATTTCAGATGAAGATAAGGGTACAAACAATTAGGTCACAGTGTTTGCATTTGCTAGGTAAAGTCCCTGTTGTAGTTGTGTCCCACACCCAGGAGGCCAGATGGCCTTACATTGTGCCCTTTGGTGGGAACACACCAATCGGCGCCCTCCTCCCCTCTTCTCGCAACCTGAATTGAGTCCTTCTCTTGTATGGGCGTGTATTAGTTCATCTACTGCCTTCATCCCAGTACTGAGTACACTGGATACTTGCTCTTCCATTCTTGTGACACTTTACTAAGAACAATGCGTTTCAACTCCATCCAGATTAATACAAAAGATGTAAATAATTTTCCCCACCTTAAAAATGAAAACAAGGATGCTTTCTCATTCTCCTAACCGTGGCAGACTGGACCTCGGCAACAGAGATTCAGCACTTTGGGCCTTTGCCTCAGGCTCTGCTTTCTGCAAAACCCAGGTTAATATACCAACTATGCAGACAGAACAAATGCTTAAGATGCCATAACTACTTTACATGAAAAGATCTTGATTGACCTTGAGTTTTAAATTATGCTGGCAAACTATACTAGAGAATAATCAAAACACAGCAAAGAGGTTACTGTCTGCAGAGAAGAATAAATGATGTCATTCTGAACTGACTCGAAATGTGACCAGACACCCCATTCTTTTCATAAAATAACTGCTTTTGCCTCTCCCTTCTATATAACCCAATAATCTACATGCAGCATGATCTTGTTTGGAGGCAGAGAGTACAGAGATATATTTGGTATGGTCACCCCAATGCTAGAACTTAATACAATTGTAGTTTTCAAAACAATGCACGGTTAAGGGCACACCTGTGGCTCAAAGGAGTAAGGCGCCACCTCCATATGCTGGAGGTGGTGTGTTCAAAACCTAGCCCCAGCCAAAAAAAAAACACAAAAACAAACACAAAAAAACCTAAAGCAATGCAAGGTTATGTATATTAGCAGAAAAAAAGTTCTCTTTATTTAACTCTTCTATACACAAAAAAATAAAAGAAAGGAAGTAATACATCAAAACCCAACAAGCTGTCAGTGGCTTAGAAGGAAATCCTGGGGACAATAGTGGCACATTCTTTTAGAAATGCTGCATCACCAACATTTGATACGAAGAGGACGATATTACATGGAAAAACACTGAAATCAATAACTCTAAGTTGAAACAGTATTCAAGATACAGCCTTCACAAAAAGAAGCTTTAGGAACACATTAAATTTATTTCACTTATTTTTTCTTTCTTTTTTTTTTTGAGACAGCACCTCAAGCTGTCACCCTGGACAGAGTACCGTGGCATCACAGCTCACAGCAACCTCCAATTCCTGGGCTCCAGCGAGTCTCCTGCCTCCACTTCCCAAGTAGCTGGGACTACAGGCACCTGTCACAATGCCCGGCCATTTTTTGGTTGCAGCCGTCATTGTTGTCTGGCGGGCCCGGGCTGAATTCGAACCTGCCAGCTCGGGTGTACATGGCTGGCGCCTTAGCCCATTGAGTCACAGGCGCCAAGCCCATCACTTATGTGATTCTAAAATTCAAGCCTATCATTGAGCAAATATTACTTGCAGTTGTTCATTTTTTTTCCCACATAAACAAGACAGAAGACTACCAAAAAGAGAATGGCAGGACATCTTACTCTTATTAAGACAGGTTAGTCATTACATAACCCCTCTCCAGAAAACTAAACTGGCAATAAGCAAAACATCAGTAAACTAAAGTTTCCTTTGTCAACATCTGTTCATAACAGTCTCAAAATGCCACAAAACTCTGAAGGGAGAGCTTCCAGTAATTTATCAGGTTAGGAGACCTTGTGACATAAGAAAACAGTCTATTTCAAGGTAATTAGTTCTTCAGGAGAACCTAAGCCAGATGGCTGGAATGATTCTCAGATGTAGCAAAAAGCCAGTGTTGACTTTTGGTACTAGTATTGACATTTCTAACTTCAGAAAAGGAAATTCTACACCAGGTTAGTCACCACACGGTATGAGCAGAGCTGATGGAACAGGACCTTTATATCCAGGAGCAGCAACCTCCCCCAAGAAAGACACAGAAAGAGTAAAGGCAAAATTATGTAGGGATGTCAGCCCAAAGAAACTTGCAAAACTTTCAATTGTTTCAAAATTTCAGTTGTAACCTATTACTCTTAATACAGTGACAGCAGAAAATAACTTTAATTTCAATAATAGTGAACATTTATTAAGTGCATTGTATGTGCTGGGCACTATGTGTCAAATTGTTCAATAAAACCACTTAATAGGCTTGGTGTCCAAAGCTCAGTGAGTAGGGCACTGGTCACATACACTAGAGCTGGCAGGTTTGAGCCAGGCCTAGGCCTTCCAAACAACAGTGACAACTACAACCAAAATATAACTGGGCGTTGTGGTGGACACCTGTAGTCCCAGCTACTTGAGAGGTTGAGGCAAAGGAATCACTTAAGCCCAAGACTTTGAGGTTGCTGGGAGCTGGGACACCATGGCACTCTACTGAGGGTGACATAGTGAGGATCTGTCTCAAAAAAAAAAAAAAAAAAAGAAAGAAAGAAAAACACTTAATAAATCTCATTTAAGGATGTAACAACAACTCGTATAATACAAACTCATCTGCATAGCACTCAGCGAATCAGCAACCTTGCCTCTCTGCAATGAGGCCAAGAACCAAGAAAAAAGCAGAAACAGACCTCATCATATTCAGGTACTAGCCTTCCAGGCTGCACATTTGAGAGAAGCCCCCTCTCAGAGCACATTACAGGAGAAACTGCACTTAACCACAACTGGAAAGGTAAGGTTGGGCAGACCTAAGAACTCAAAAGCATGACATCCTAAGCTTAGAGGGTCATTTGGTGTCCTCCATATCTCATTATAACCTTGATAGCACAGTGTAATATAAATAATAAATAACTGCTTTAAGGTAAGTATCCTGGTGTGTTCACTGCAGTGCCCCCAGTAGGAAACAGAGCTATTAAAGATGCCTGTAACATCATTAATAGTCATTAAGAGAACAAATTACATGTAACATTCTAAGAGGAGCAGAAAGAGCAAAACACACTGAAAAAGATTTCCATCTGTTGTTACCATTCAAATAAATGAATGTAAATGAAAGAACCTCACTTTGAAACACGCGCAGCTCTCACCACCTTCCATACCTGTTTTTCTCTTGGGGACTTCCCACAGGTTGAAAGCAGATAGGTAAAAGATACAGAGGGACCTTGGTGTGACATTGCTCTAACTTCACACAAGTGTTAAATCATACAAAGTCAGTTCCTTCTGAAAAGGCTCCGCTCCAGTTGCTAAGTAGCTGGGGTTCTGTAGCGTATAAGACTGGTGCTAACGTGTCCTGGAAGGGCCTCTCTGCTCTCTCTTTTAAGTTGAAAGTGGCTTTGTGTACAGTGTGAAAGAGAACACAGTTCTGAATCGCGTTTGACATCCTTCTGTACAAAAACTTTCCAACAGAGCCAGTAAACTACTTTCGCAGTGACTTGTGAGTTCGGAGCTGACTTTAGGGTGCAGACAACCTTCCAGAGTCGCTTTTATAAATACATAAACCCTCAAAGAGGCAGCCCCAGGCAAGGCTGGAGCCGCCGTGCACCACAGCACCTGAGCACAGCCTTGAATGAAGGAAAGCGGAATCTCTAGCGAAACTTCTCATTTCCTGTCTCTGCCGAGAGAAGCCGGACTCTCTGCTTCTCTCATGGTTTAAGAAGATCTGTAAACACAACCATCTCCCTTGCGGGCTGGCCACAAGCTGGGGGTAGGGGGGTTCAAGGGCAGCCTCTGTGTCCTGCACCCTTTCCTCCCTTCGACCAGTGCCATTCCCGTAAAGATAACGGTACCGAACGCCCTCCACTTCCTAGAGTCCTCGTTTATGTCATGGTTCCTCTTTCCAGAAAACATGGGGACAAAAGGCAAACCCAAAGAGCAGACTAAAGGCAAAATCACCAACACCTCGTCCCCTTCCTCCTCGTCGTCACTATACAAGAGCCGGATCAATTTCCCTTTGTCGCCCTAGATACACAGACGCGCAGAGTAGGTCAAGGGTGCCTAAGCCAACTTATTTTGTCCCGCCTCCCGGAAAGCCTTAACAATTCTCACACCACCCCTGAAAGCAAGGCTTTAGCGTTTCGCTAAAGAGTTAAACCATTTTAGGCCAAGGTAGGAAAGGCCGAAGGGGTCCCACCGCCGGGGGCTGGGAGGCAGGGCCGGCTGTGCGCACCTAGATGTCTGCATTTACACAAAGAAATTAGCCGCGCGAGTAAGGCGAGACGCCGGCCGAGGCGGGCGCCCCGCGCCGCTGTCCTCACCTGTGACATCTGCGGCCTCAGGTTGATCTCCTTGAGGTTGATGGAGTGCGCCCGGAGGTTGTTGAGCAGCTGGCAGAGAAGGACTCCATCGCGGAGGGTCTGCGCCAGGTCGAACACCTGCGCCGAGTCCCAGGTCACCCGGTGGTTGGCGGGCAGCACCTTGCAGTAGATGAGCCACTGCGCGCACTGCTTCCACGGCTCCATGCCGGCCGGCTCCGGGACGCGGCCGGGCCGGGGCAGGCGGCGAGGATGCCGCCGACGCCAGTCGCCGCCGGGCCCTTCCCCGCGCGGGTTCGAGGAAGGAGGCGCCGCGGCCGGCGGGTCGGGGGCGCCGCGCGGGACGCGGCTCCTGTCTCGACCCGGGTCCCGGTCGCGGTCCCGGTCCCGGTCCGCCGCGAGTCCCGCGCGCTGTCCGTGCGCCCCGGCCGGCTCGCCCGCGGTGCACAGGCTTCCGACTCGCGAGCCCGGCGCCCGCCACTGAGCATGCCCGGCGCGCCCGGCCGCCCGCGCCGCAGTCTGCGAGTCCCCAGGGGCGCGGTGGGAGCGAGCGGGCCGCCCGGCCCGGGGTCGGCGGCCGGGGCGGGGCCGGGGAGGGGCGGCGCAGTCGGGGGGCGGTGTGACCCGGGGGACCCCGGCGCCCCCGCCCGCCCGCGGGGCCGCAGGTTCGCGGAACTCGCACAACCCCGGGCGTCCCGGGATTTTTCTCTCGGGCGCTTTGCTGGGTTTGGGGGAAGTTGTCTGAACGCGTACGTAACACGCTGGGGTTCCCCCAGGGGTCCCCTAAACAACGAAGGCATTTTTCGGAAGGAGGTCTCAGAGGAGCAGCGGATTAATGGGGGCACCTGGACCCTCCAGGGAAATGGGGAAAAGTGCACAGAGCATCTGGAGCACACAGTACTGAAGTTTGGGGGATCGTCGCCCTCAATTCTCTACGGATAATTCCTCGCCTGCTCCGCCAAGTTAGTTGGTCCTAAAGATGTCAGGGCACCTTAAAAGTGCGCGTGTGTGCAGAGACGCCGGCAGAAACCGCCCCCATCCCCGAGCCCAGTCCGACGCGGGGTGTTTTCCCCTCCGAGACGGTTTCCCTCTCCGCTCTGGAGCTGGGCTGCTCAGCGTTGCACTTCTGGTCCTTTTGCTGACCCCACAAAAACCTGCCCAAGAAAAATAGGCCAGTGACACGAAGGCCAGACTGCGCATGCGTCGGTCACTCGCGACGGAGTCCTAGAGCACAGAGCGGGGGCCGGGGGCAGCGCCCACCCGGCAAGGTGTTAGACACCTTGGGAAAGTAGGATCGCGCCACCAAAACACTGGCTCTTACTGAAGCTGAGCATTCCTGTGGGGTTTTTTTTTTTTTTGCAGTTTTTGGCTGAGGCTGGGTTTGAACCCATCACCTCCAGCATATGGGGCCAGTGCCTTAACCCTTTGAGCCACAGGCGCCGCCCACATTCGTATGTCTTAATCTGGGGAGCTCTTAACCCTGCTCCTTTTACTCCCACTGTGCACTGTCCCCAACACCCAAAAATAATATTTAAATTGTTTGCGTTGAACTCTTGTTCTGTGTAAATGTGATCCTCGGTCACTTTTTCGAGATGTATTATTTTCAAATTTGAAAATAAAACAATAAAATCTATGTGTTGGGCTTTAGGTAATTTTTTTTTTTTTAACTTTTAGGTTTCTGTGGCTCAATCAATCTTTCTATTATGAATCATACAAGCAGGTCAGAATGTTATTTTTAAGGGAATGATCTGTTCAGGGCAGGACTGTGTCCTTTTTCTCTTGGCTGTCACGAGCATAACACACTGTGTACACTCAGCGTGAAACCATAAATCAGCCGGAGGATCTCCTTTGCCCACAGCATCCTTCCCCAGCAATTTCCTGTGTGTTCAATGCTGATTCCGTCAATAGCACAATGTTTCCTAGGCCATAATTTTGGCAAGGAAATCATCCTAAACTTTACACATCTTTATAAACAAAATCCAGCATATCTCGGACATCTTTTAATATAAGATCCTTCATAAAGATAAATTGAAAAGAAGTTTCTTTAAAAAAAACAGTAACTAAAACTATGAATTTTGTTTCAGGTAGCATCGGATCCCCCTTAAGTGTTGTGGGATATTCCCAAAATCCATATTATATAAACTAATCCAGATTATATATACCTATCTACAAATTAGAGGTGCACCCCTCACCCATATAAAGGAAGGAGAGGCAAACCTGGATTTAGGAGTGAGCCCTGCAAGCTTGCTAGCAACATGACCTTGGACAAATTATCTAATTCCTCTAAACTTCAGTTTCCCCATCTGGGAAATAAGTATAATATTTGTCATCAGGATCAAATGATACCATGCCTTGCCATTCAAAATGCAACCGTAGACAACAGCAGCAGCCTGGAATTTGCTAGCAATGTGATCTCTTGGCCCTACCCCCAGAATGAAAGAACCAGAACCTGCGTTATGAGATCCCCCAGTGGCATGTATTTTCATCCAACTCTTGTATGTGATGTAATACATCAAATGTGTGATGTCTCTCACTGAGTAGCTCAATAAACATTACCCCAAAAGGCAGCAAAGACCCAATAAATTCTGTTTAACTTCAAAAATTTCACATATTGTTAATCTGTATAAACTGTGACTTCAAAACATAATGCTTCTCAAATACAAGTAAACCAAAAGGGCAAGAGGAAAATGTTTGGAAGGTTTAGAAGAGGAGGAGGTTAAGGAAGCCAGGAGGCTCTTACCTAAACAAGAAGCTACGTTGCAACAGATAATGTGGAGGACATTAAAAGTGTCAGAACCTGGGGCAACAAAAATGGCAAAGGGCTTCTCACTTGAGCTGTCAGCTGCAGTCTTTCTCCTTTAAAATTGAAAAGGGAAAAAAATAAAAATATCATAAAGGAGAGATTCAACCCAGTGATGACAAGGAGATAGGGAATAAGATCTGTCAGTGACAACTCCTTGCTACCCTGGCTTCTAGTGTTCTTGCAGCGTGCAAGAAGATCACTCTTGCATATCTGACACAGGACTCCAGGACCCCTCCTGGGGTCATGGTCCTACCACCCTCAAGGCCCGGGTGGCACCTGTGGTACTTCCATGCTCCATGACTTACCAAATGCCCACAGTGTGCTAAGCACTCTACTAGACACTTTATACACATCTGCTAGTTAAAGATGCTCTCACCTCACCCACGTAAATGAAGAAGCTGAAGGTCAAAGGCATTATGAAGCGCCTTGCTCTTTGTTACAGAGCTCAGTAAGAGGATGAGCTATGTCTCCACATCTGTGCTCTTTCTGTTCAGAGCTGCAGCTTGCCATTATAATAATTACCTTAGAGAGTTTAATTAGACGGTTTAAACAGCTTTCTCCCTGCTAGACTGAAATACCATGAAGGTAATTCACCTTCAAATTCCCAAAACCAGCCTTGGTACTTGTCACTAACAAGCACTCAAAAAACATTAGTTGAGTGAGTAAATAGGTGAATGAATGAACTACATTGCCCCCCTTTTATGTTCTCTCCACTCGTCTTTTCCTGGTAGAGAAAAGATTGGGAAGTATTTTTCAGTGTTACTCGTACAAGACATAAGGGTCACATGGAATAAAGATCTGCTTTTTATCTATGTGTCTCCTTCGCCTTTCTGGGCCCGCCAAGGTGAGCAGTCTGCCCTCTGTTTTTCTCTCTTGTTTCACTCTGTTGTCTAGGCTTTGCCTCATTCCTACACAGTATAAAAATGGGAAATGGAATAGATGATATTCGGAGCTGCAGGAAAAACAAGGAGAGCAAACAGTGGATGTCACATTCTACGTCCCTTTCGAAGTTTGACATTATACCACAATCAGAAGAGAACTCACTGGGTTATGCATCAGGCCTACTGTACCAAACATTGCTGAAGTGAGGGAGGCGAAAGCCACATGAAGGGTTTGCTTGCTCTCTCTGTACTGTCACTCAATCCTTGCCAGATTTTTTTTCTTCTCACTCTTGTATGTAACTCTTAAATTTACAAAAGCATTAAGATTTATCTACCATTAGGAAATTTGGAAAACCAAATTTATTTCTTATTTTATTCCTTATCTTACTCATTTCTTATTTTATATCACAAAGGAAGTAAATCATGAAGAGGCTATAGCATACCAAAGACACATGTTTCTGAAAGAATTAGAGATGCACAAATGTGAATGTTATACATTGCAAATTGAAATCCAGGTTTTCTGTCTGCTGGGTCAATTTTCTTCAACTACCATCAAATGCAGTTCTTTCCATAAAAGTATTAAGGATGCAGGCTTTAAGGTTCTGGCAACTTGGTACTGTTTTAAAAATAAAACCAGAAACCATTGTGAAGACAGGATGGAGGTCGAATGAGATTTCTATAATAATTCTTTCCTTAATAAAGGTGCCTGAATCAGTGTGAATTGAGCGATTTTGAAATTAGATACAACAAGCAACGTCTTGTTATGATCATAGGATTTCTAACACGTTCAAGTCCTAATTATAATAACAGTCATGATAAAAATGACAATAATGACCTTGACTCAACCTGGCACTTGCTGTCCAGCAAAAGAAATTCACTTGAGGTAATTTATGGCCCAGATAGCTCCCAAAGAAGCAGCTGAAAAAGATGGAATAGAACATGACTGTAAGTCTATTTGTCTACAAAGGATGGTTTAATAAAAGACTGATTGACTGATGTCCAAATAAGTGAAAATACAAGCCTTGCCCCTCTCCATTGTGGGCGCAGAGGAAGAAAGAGAGAGAATGAAACTTCAATTCACCATGTTAATTGCCCCTCGGCTGAGTCTTTTCAGAGTCTGGTTCATGCTAAACATGCGGCAGCCCACAGGCTAAGATTAGAATTAGTCCATTTGTTTAACATCAGCAGTGATAGATGCATGCATTATGTTTTACAGGTGACTAAGGAGGTTGAATTTACAGGGAAAGGCTAAGTAGCTCTATGTATTTCTGTGAGCAACTAAGAACTTAATCTAATTTGTGGCATACTTAAATTTCATTTGCATGTTGGTATAAACAAATTGCAAAAAAAGAGAGCTTTTCACGCAAAGATGATGAATACTCAAATCCAATGTCAAGAACTTTTGTGAGAAGTCCTTGGTACATCCATTGGCACATAATCCTGTGCACATCACTACCCATACACTGTGTTCTTTGCAGAATAGTTATCTCTTTAAGTGTCTGAGACCATAACCACCACCACCCTCCTAAAGGTCCTTAGAAATAGGAATTGAAGGCTGGTCAAGGGGGCTCATGCCTGTAATCCTAGCACTCCACGAACCCAAAGCAGGTGAATTTCTTGAGCTCAGGAGTTTGAGACCAGGTACTCTGTCTCTACTAAAAATAGAAAAACTAGCTAGGTGTAGTAATGAACGCCTGTAGTTCTAGCTACTCGCAAAGCTGAGGCAAAAGGATTATTCAAGCCCAATAGAGTTTGAGGTTGCTGTAAGGTATGATGCCACAACACTCTACCCAGGGGGACAGAGTGAGAGTTTGTCCCCAAAAATAATAATAATAAAGGGTAAAAAAGAAATAGGAATTGTACCTAATTGTTCTCATTTCTCCAATTCCTAGCACGTGGTACTGGGTGGCTAGCGGGTGGATGAATTGGATAAATAAGTGGATGGATGGATAAATAAATGAGAAGAACAGATGTAAACCGTGTGATGACAGTAATGCTGAAGAGGAGAAATTTCACTACCATGTCACCCTGTCGCCCAGATTTATTCCTGCCACAAATAATGTTCTTGGAAAAATAAAGCAATATTGCAGGACAGATTGGCTTTACACGTGCCAATCTGGAGAATGCAGGAGGAGTAATAGAAAGGGCCCCCAGTGCATTCTCATTCAAAAAAAAAACTTTTTTCGGGCAGCTCCTGTGGCTCAGCGAGCAGGGCGCCGGCCCCATATACCGAAGGTGGCGGGTTCAAGCCCAGCCTCGGCCGAACTGCAAAAACAAAACAAAATAGCCGGGCGCTGTGGCGGGTGCCTGTAGTCCCAGCTACTAGGGAGGCTGAGGCAAGAGAATCGCTTAAGCCCAAGAGCTGGAGGTTGCTGTGAGCAGTGTGATGCCACGGCACTCTAACCAGGGCGATAAAGTGAGACTCTGTCTCTACAAAAAAAAAAAAAAAGAAAATGAATACTAATTGCACAAAATCTAATATCCAGTCCATACTAAGATTTCCTCTAAGGCTCTCTGGGATGGTTTAGAATGGGGAAGGTACTTTGGGTTCATAGATACCCAGGATCCTAGAGCATCAGCCCATTTCTCCCACTGTATGGAAGGGACGAGAGTTCTACAGAGCTGAACCATTTCCTCAAGTCACAGCTGGTGATCCCTGCCTGTCATTCCAGTCTTGTTTTCATGGGAACTGGCTGCCTCTGGGCTGACTAACACTTGTCCCCTCTGTGCCTTGCCCTCTGTATAGTGGTCTCCCTGCGCCAGATCCAGCAGAAAGCCACCCGGGAAAAGGAGCGGAACCAGGAGCTCAGGCGTCTACAAGAGGAGGCCCGGAAGGAAGAGGCACAGCGACTGACCCGGCGTGTGCAGGAGCTGGAGAGGGACAAGAACCTCATGCTGGTAGGGGACAACAGAGACCAGGGCCATGTTGGGCAGGTTGGGGATAAAAGTGTGGAAAGAGGACAGGGAGGCTTTCCCTGGGCTAGGTGGCGTTTAACCCTCTCCTTCCCAGGCCACCTTGCAGCAGGAGGGTCTCCTCTCCCATTACAAGCAGCAGCGACTGTTGGCCGTTCTTCCTTCCTTGTTGGACAAGGAGAAATCTGTGGAATCCAGTCCCAGGCCTCCAGCACCTGGACCTCCAGCCTTAGCTCATCCTACCCGGGAAACCATAAAAGGTAATGGGCTGAGCACAGAGGGACAAATGGGGGCACTTGAGGAACTTTTGCACTTGGGAGCCTTGTTGTCATGATCCTATAGAGCAGTGGTTCTTAGCCTTCCTAATGCTGCAATGTATTTTCATTGTTAAAAAGGGATCACAACCCACAGCCTTTTTCTCAAAGACCCTCTTTAGAGGTTCTCAGACCTTTTTTTTTTTTTTTTTGAGACAGAGCCTCAAGCTGTCACCCTGGATAGAGTGCTGTGGCATCACATCTCACAGCAACCTCCAATTCCTGGGCTCAAGCGAGTCTCCCGCCTCCGCCTCTCAAGTAGCTGGGACTATAGGCACCTGCCATAACGCCCGGCCATTTTTTGGTTGCAGCCATCATTGTTGTTTGGCGGGTCCTGGCTGGATTCGAATCCACCAGCTCAGGTGTACATGGCTGGGACCTTAGCCGCTTGAGCCACAGGCGCTGAGCGGGCTCTCAGACTTTTTTATTCACACCTACCTTGGACCACAAGACCCTTGTCCCTCCTAAACTTCATGGCCTGTGCCAGCCTTTTCACTGTGTAACTGCAAGAGTCCTGTCTTGTCTGATGCCCATCCTTTGCTGTCTTCTTTCCCAGGGTCCCTCTCTGTTCTGCTCGATGACCTACAGGGCCTGAGTGAGGCCATTTCCAAAGAAGAAGCTATTTTACAAGGTGACAACTGGAACCCTCCAGTCCCACTTGGACAAAGGCTGAGCAGCTAAGCAGCTGAGAGTTAGAGGGAAGCCAGCCGCAGGGCTAGGAGGATCCTTGAGAGTGAGGCAGGGCCAGGCCAGTCCCTTCCCCACCCAGCGGCTGGCTGGGTGCTGTTGGCAACACTAGCTAACACGGATTCTGAATTCTGCACTGAATAAAGATGACTACAGTAGGAGCCATTGTTTGGAAATGTTGTCTCTGGGAATATGTGAGAATTCTTCCTGCACCCATCTCTCCTTCTGAAGATGTGCGAAATGGTCCCCACAACATTGCCCTTTCTCTAGATGGTATCTTTTTCAAAACCCCTTTTCTAAGCTGCTTTGAAAGTTTTTTGAGAAGCTGTCATTTTGTTTATTCTCAACTTTTGTTTTAAAACACTTTTGCTCTGGGGCAGTGCCTGTTGGCTCGAAGGAATAGGGTGCCGGCCCCATACACTGGAGGTGGCCGGCCAAAAACTGCAAAAAAAAAAAAAACCAGCACTTTTGCTCTGGAAGATGATAAATGCCAGGAGTGAGGAATATAAAACATTCGTTCAACAGGATGTCAGAACCAGGCATTGCGTAGCCTGGTCATGGCAGTGGGCTGGGTGGGCCCTCGGTGCTTACACAGCAGTAGGAGAGACCTACCATAGACAGGACCGAAGTGGACAAACAAGATCATACCACACAATAAGTGCTGGGGAAAGAAAATACAATCCAATGATCTGATAGAAACTCACTCTGGAGCGAGGCAGCATTCACTGAAGGGACAGGAAGGGGCTCTGAGGAAGGAACCCTGTGCTGAGGACCACGTTAAGTGTACCCACCTGAGGGGAGTGGGCTGCAGAGGCTAAGGGGGCACAGTGGGGGTGAGGATGCTGGGGAGAGGCCAAGCTGTGGCAGAGTTTAGATTTTATTTTAAGTCAGAAGAAAGTCTGGAAAGCTGAGTGCTGTGCCTCATGGCTGCAATCCCAGCACTCTGGGAGGCCAGAGGGAAGAAAGATTGCTTGAGGCCAGGAGTTCAAGACCATCCTAGGGAACATAGCAAGACCCCCATCTCTACAAAATATAAAAACAATTAGCTGGATTCGGTGGTGCACACCTATAGTCCCCTGTATCACCCACACACACACACTTACATCCTTTAAAAAAAAAAAAAAAGCCCCAGGGATGGGCACGGTGCCTCACACCTGTAATCTCAGAACTTCAGGAGGCCAAGGTGGGTGAATCTCCTAAACTCACGAGTTTCCGAAACCCCATTTCTAAAAATAGCAAGGCATTGTGGCTGGTGCTTGTAGTTCCAGCTAGTTAGGAGAGCTAGAGGGAAAGCCAGCCTCAATTCAAGAGAATCACTTGAGCCCAAGTTAGAGGTTGCTTTGGACCTATGACGCCACAGCACTCTACTGTGGGTGAGAAAGGGAGACTCAAAAAAAAGCCCCAAGAGTACTTTTATTTTTTTTTCAGAGTCTCACTCTGTCACTCTGAGTAGAGTGCCATGGCATCATCATATCTCACAATAACCCCAAACTCTTGGGCTCAGGTGATCCTCTTCCCTCAACCTCCTGAGTAGCTGTGACTACAGGTGCTCACCATGATTCCCAGCTATTTTTTTCTATTTTTAGCTGGTGGTAAAAAGGCAATGGCACCCGCTTTGGCTACACAGAGTGTTAGGATTATAGCCGTGAGCCTACTTTTTTTTCTTGAGACAGTCTTGCTCTGTTGCCCTGGGTAGAATGCAGTGGCATCATAGCTCACAGCAACCTCAAACTCCTGGGCTTAAGTGATTCTCTTGCCTCAACCTCCCAAGTAATTGGGATTAGAGGCCCTTGTTCTTCCTCTGGCTGGTCTCGAACTCCTGAGCTCAAGCAATTCTCCTGCCTCAGCTTCTCAG
>CAUYON010103508.1:0-14836 GCA_963573935.1 Arctocebus calabarensis
TGTTTGTTTTTTTGAGACAGAGCCTCAAGCTGTCACCCTGGATAGAGTGCCGTGGCATTGCAGCTCACAGCAACCTCCAATTCTTGGGCTCAAGCGAGTCTCCTGCCTCCGCCTCCCAAGTAGCTGGGACTACAGGCGCCCGCCACAACGCCCGGCCATTTTTTGGTTGCAGCCGTCATTGTTGTTTGGTCGGCCTGGGCTGGATTCGAACCCGCAAGCTCAGGTGTACGTGGCTGGGGTCTTAGCCGGTTGAGCCACAAACTATGTTTTGAAGAATTCAGCCTTTTCACTGAAAAAAAAAAATCACTGTCACTCTTATTTTAGCCTCACTTTTATGTATTATGAAACTTTATGGAAACCTAATGTACTGTTTATCTTAGGGGGGTTGGGGCCAGTTCAGTCCCTGGAGGAATGCTCTCCATTTGAGGAACAGAGAGGTGTGCTCAAGCACCATTTATCAACTGAAGTCGAGCAGCTGCAGACAGAAATCAAGGTTCTACTGGTCTCTGCCACTTTGTTCTCTTTATTGTTGCCATTTCATGATGAGCTTAAAATAATAGAAATGAAGGGGGAAAGCAAATGGGTACATATATCAAGATAAGGCAGAGGCCTAATGTATCATTTGTCTAAATGGAAAAAAAGGCTCCATGTCTGACCTTGATTCCTTTCTCCACTTTTCTCTGCTCTTTTCCTTTCTCAAGGCTGTCGGGCCTCCAGGCCCCATCTCCTCCTCCTTCCAGTTCAAACATGTTCCCAGAACATCTGTCAGACTCCAGTGAAGACGTTAGATGAGAAATTCCCTCTTGGTGCTGCGTGCTTTGAAACTTGATCTCTCTTTAAAGACCCAAAGATATTTTATCTCCTATGAAACGTTAGAAAGCCATTTTCCAGCCTTGGGATCCTGTTAAGGCCCCTGAAACCACTTCAGGGAAGGCTGTCACTTACTAGTTTGCCACCGTACTTGGACAGGGAGGAGTGAGGTGGGGAGACCTGTCTTGGCCTAGGAAGTTGCTATTGGACAGGGAGGTTCCTAGGTTCCAAGAGAAAGAGCAGAATTCAGAAATTTGTGTAATTTACCCATATGTTTTTTCCTGCTATGGAAAATAAGAATAGTATTATTTTTCTACCTGGAGTAGTTTTTTCACTGAAAATTCAAATATAATTTTAGCAATTCTTAATGAGATCCGGTAACGGTCTTAGATTTTTAAATTCTTATTTGGGATAACTGATCACAGATAAAATGGTATGTATTATTTTACATTTCAAACAGTTTTTGCCTCTTACATTTAGCTGTTTATAAGACCAATGCTGAAAACTATATATTTAAATTTTGGGGGGGATTTTGGATTTTTTTTCAGATTAATATATGGGTACATACAATTAGGTTACATTTTTTTGTTTGTTAGATAAAAGTCCAAGCTGTAGTTGAGTTCTTCACCCAGGAGGTGTGCCCTATACCCTTACACTGTACCTGTTAGGTGAGAGTTATCAACCCCTCTCCTCACTTCTTGAATTTAATTATGTCTTTCTCTCATGTGAATGTATAATTGTTCATCTGTTAGTTTCATATTAGTATTGAGTACATTGGATACTTCCTTTTCCATTTTTGTCATACTTTACTGAATAAGATGTTTCCCAAATCCTTCCAGGTTTAATACAAATGATATAAAGTCTCCATCTTTCTTTCAGGCTAAACAGTATTCCATGGTATACATATAGAGAAGGGAACACTTATATTCTGTTGATGAGTTTGCAAACTAATACAGCCTTTTTGGAAAGAAGTATGAAAATCCTCAAAGGGCTAAAAGTAGACTTTTCATTTGATCCCGCAATCCTATTACTAGGTAACTACTCAGAAGAAAAAATAAATTTTACCATAAGGACATTTGCAAATCCATCTTGCCCTACATATGAATTAGCAGCAAGATTTGATGTTACTATTTCAACAATATTGGACTTTTTGAAACAAATCAGCAAGGTAAAGAAGCTGCATAGGTGGATTCTGCATGAATTAAATGAGTGTCAGAAGAGAAATCATCTCAGCTTACCTTTCTTTGCTGCACAATACACTGTATTTTTACAATGAAAATGAATTATTATTTTTTGAGACAGAGTCTCACTCTTTCACTCTCGGTAGAGTGCTATGGTGTCACAGCTCCCAGCAACCTCAAACTCTTGGGCTTAAGTGATTCTCTTGCCTCAGCCTCCCAGTAGCTGGGACTATAGGCACCGACCACAAGGCCCAGCTGTTTGTTCTTGTTTTTTGTTATTATTGTTTAGCAGGCCCTGGCTGGGTTCGAACCCACCAGCCATGGTGCAGGTGGCTGGCGCCCTGACCACTGAGCTATGGGTGTCAAGCCAAAAATGAATTATTTTTGATGACTGAAAGCATTCTGCACAATGACTGTATAAAGATGAAGTGTTGAGGCTCAGCACCTGTGGCTCAGCGGGCTAAAGTGCCAGCCACGTACACCTGAGTTGGCGGGTTCGAATCCAGCCCAGGCATGCCAAACAACAATGACGGCTGCAACCAAAAAATGGCCGGGCATTGTGGCGGGCGCCAGTAGTCCCAGCTACTTGGGAGGCAGAGGCAGGAGACTCGCTTGAGCCCAGGAATTGGAGGTTGCTATGAGTTGTGATGTCATGGCACTCTGTCCAGGGTGACAGCTTGAGGCTCTGTCTCAAAAAATAAATAAATAAAAAAAAAATAAAATAAATAAATAAATGAATAAAGATGAAGTGTTGAAATACAGTTCCAAATGGAATGTTCATCCAAAAAATCTAAGGGTGGTATTATCCACTACAGCTTCATGAAAGCTGTTCAATTAGCCTGGCGTAGTAGCTTACACCTGTTATCCTAGTATGTTGGGAGGCCAATCCAGGTGGGTTGGTTGAGCTCAGGAGTTCATGACCAGCCTGAGCAAGAGCAAGACCTTGTCTCTACTAAAAAACAGAAAAAGTTAGCCAGGCGTTATGGGTGCATGCCTGTAGTCCCACCTACTCAGGAGGCTGAGTGAGGCAAGAGGATCTGTTGAGTCTAAGAGTATGAGGTTGTTGTGAGCTATGATGATGCCACAGCACTCTACCTAGGGCAGCAGAGTTAGACTGTCTCCATAAAAAGAAACCTAGTCAATCTATTACAGCAGGTGTCTACTGCAACTAATTAGACAAAATGGAGGGCGCTTGCAATTAAGCACCTGAGAGTGATCAATAGAGACAGGTCAATCCTCTTGCAATACAATAATCCACCACACCTCACACAAATACTGCTCAAACTACAGAAGTCAGAGTTAGAAACTATCATCCACTGTGTGTACCACACCTTTCACCAACTGACTACCACTTCTTCCAGGCTTTGGACCACTTCTTGCAAGGAAAAAATTCAATTCTCAAGAAGCTGTGCAAAACATTTTTTTTTGTGATTTCATTGCCACTCACTGTCCAGGCTTCTCCACTGTTACTATTAAGATGACAAAACTGTGTCGATAATTTAGGCACATACATTGATTAATTGTACTGCTTCTTGAGATATAATAAACTTTTGATTCAAAATCAGACATTTCATATTTAAAGACCTAACAGATGCTTGTGATCACTGTCCAAGGGGGTGTACTCAAGGAGCCAGCATGGGCGGTGGGATAGACAGTGAAGTGTGTGGAGTGTCCCAGGTGCCCAGGGCCATGTGTGGGGAGGTGTTCATAGGTAAGGCATCCCAGTGACTTGTGGACAGACTTCCTAATAGAGAATGTGGAGCAGTCAGGTTTTATGGCCGTGCTTCCTAGCTCCCGTCCTTTCCCAATACTCACCCATACCAATAACCTCGATATTCTGATTGGGGCAAGAAAGAGTGGCCAGTGGCCCCATGCCTGTGATCCTAGCACTCTGGAGGCAGAGGCAGATAGGTCTCTTGAGCTCAGGAGTTTCATATTTATTTATTTAGTGATCAGCACATTTCAGGCAAGAAGAGCTCAGGAGACTAAACTGATCAAGAGCCAGACTGCATCTCTGTTATAAAGAGAAAAATTAGCTGAGCATGGTGGGTGCCAGTGTCCTAGCTACTTGGGAGGCTGAGGCAGGAGGATCACTTAAACCCAGTAGTCTGAGGTTGCCATGAGCCAGGTTGATACCATGGCACTCCAGCCGAGGCATTAGAGTGAGACTCTGTCTCAAAAAAAACTCCAAAACAAACTCTTGGCAGCATCCCAAACACCTGGGGGAGCCGAGTATTCTCTTACTATGCTCTCACTTTCTGTCACAGGGGAAATTACAGGCTGTGCCACCTTTGAGGAATGACAAGGGTAAAGGGAAACCATTCTTCTTACTTACTTTCTTTTTTTTTTTTTTTTTGGAGACAGAGCCTCAAGCTGTCACCCTGGATAGAGTGCTGTGGTATCACAGCTCACAGCAACCTCCAATGCCTGGGCTCAAGCAAGTCTCTTGCCTCCGCTTCCCAAGTAGCTGGGACTACAGGCGCCCGCCATAACGCCCGGCCATTTTTTTGGTTGCAGCCACCATTGTTGTTTGGCGGGCCCGGGCTGGATTCGAACCTGCCAGCTCAGGTGTACGTGGCTGGCGCCCTAGCCCGTTGAGCCACAGGCGCCGAGCCTCTTCTTACTTTCTTTAATGCTTCTACTCTCAGATAGCCTTGCTCCAACAGTATGCTGTGACTTCTAAACTGCACTACTGGATTCCCAGGAAAGTATTGCTTGTCTAGAGGTAGTTGTCAAAGCAATGCTTCTTCAGGAGGATAAAAGAAGATAGCTCCAATGCTGTCATCTTGCTTCTATCACACTCCGAAGTTACTTTTATAGATTTTTTAAGTACGATGCTTTATTTTAATTAGTTAATTAATTAATTAATTTGATTTTTGAGACAGTTTCACTTTGTAGCCCTTGGTAGAAATGCTGTGGCTTCTTAGCTCACAGCAACCTCAAACACTTGGGCTCAAGCGATCCTCTTGCCTCAGCCTCCCCAGTAGTTGGGACTATAGACACCCGGCACAATGCCCAGCTACTTTTAGAGTGGGGTCTTGCTCTTGCTCAGGCTGGTCTGGATCTCGTGAGCTCAAACGATCTGCTGACCTCAGCCTTAAATCCACAGTGCTAGGATTACAGCGTGAAAGGTGAGCCACTACCCCTGGCCTTACGTTTCTTTCACAAAACAGAGTGTCAATCTGTCACCCTGGGTAGAGTGCTGTGGTGCCATAACTCACAACCTCAAACTCCTGGACTCAAGCAATCCTCTTGCCTCAGCCTCCAGAGTAGCTGGAACTACAGGTGCCCACCACTAAGTTTGGCTAGGTTTTCTTTTTCTGTTTTTAGTAGTGATGGGTCTCACTTTTGCTCAGGCTGATCTTGAACTCCTGAGCTCAGGTGATCCATCCACCTCGACCTCCCAGAGTACTAGGATTATAGATGTGAGCCACCACGCCCCATTTGCTTGGTATTTAAAAGAATATCAACTTTTAACCCAGACCCTTTCTTGTGTTACATAAACTGCCTCTTTTCCCCCTTGCCCATTCTGAAATGTTATAATCCTTTTACATTCCCCATGTGTACCTAAGTATCAGAACTTAAAAAAAAAAGCCACTCAAATAAAATTAACATTAAAAAATAAATTTACTTTGAGTCTGAAATACTGAATAACCATAATATAAAGAGCAAAAATCAGGACATGAATAATAACTTAAGACATTGGCATTCTGCTTGCTTTGTATACAAACATATTTTTACATACAAACATATTTTTAAAGACATTTCTTAACATTTTCAAAAGGCAAAAGCTATATTTGTGACATTTAAAAATGCAACAACTTCTGAGACATCCAGTTTCTTTCCTAAAATTATTTTATTACAATTTACAGTGATGATTACTGACTCGACTTTCCCAAAACATACAGTTAAGTGCCACATAAAGATATTTCCAACAATGATGGACTACATATACAATGATGATCCCATGAGATTATAATGGAGCTGAAATATTCCTATTGCCTACTGATGTCATAACTGTTGTTGCATCACAGTATGACACATTACCTTTGCTATGTTTAAATACGTTTGGATACACAAATACTACAGTGTTGCAATTGCCTAGAGTATTCAGTACAGTAACATGCTGTACGGATTTGTAGCCTAGGAACAAAAGGTGATACCATCTAGCCTAGGTATACAGTAGGCTATATATACCAAGTAGGATTGTATAAGAACATTCCATAATGTTCACACAATGATGAAATCGCCTAGCAATACATTTCTCAGAATGTTATCTCCATTGATAAATGACACATGACTATGGAATTATTCTTGTATAACATACCACAGACAACCTTCACTCAAAATTCAGAAAAATTATCAATTCATTTTGCATTTTATCACATATTTTACCCTTTTTCTAATCAACAAGGAAATACACATATATGTATATGCTTTTCAGAAATAAAGTATTCTGATGGGCGGTGCCTATGGCTCAAAGGCGTAGGGCGCCAAACCCATATGCCAGAGGTGGCAGGTTCAAACCCAGCCCTGGCCCAAAACTGCAGAAATAAAGTGTTCTGATTTTTAATCTGTAATTTATTCAAAACCTCAGGAAGTCAACAAATACATGATTATTTTTAAAATAATTTAAAAAAAATCACTGACAACTTAAAAATAAAACAATTATTTGGGACAGACTTTAAAATATCTTTTTAGCCATTTTTACCTATAATGTAAATAAATATCAAAGGAAGCTAATGATTGGGCATGTTTTGTCTAAGCTACTTACTACCAACTGACTAATAAGGCTAAAAAGAGAATTAAAAGTCCTTCATATCCACAAAGTAATAATCACAATTTCTTACCCAATTGTACAGGAAATTTTTGTTTGGCTAGATTTCAACTCCTGTAATACAATGATTGGGTCTACTTCATGATGAAAGAGGCATTTAACATTTTAAAACGCATTTATTTTGTGGATGAGGAAAATGTTTCCCAAAGTTAAACAACTTATTCAGTTACAGGTATAAACAGAACCACATCAAGGACATGGGCACAGAATTCCTGATTCTTAGCCATTCTTTTGGGAACACCTGCTTTAGGGTCAGATTCTACATAATTTATAGTCATTTCTAGATTGCAGAGACTGTTATATGTGAGTATAAACTAATGCATCTTTTCTGCTTTAATCAAAATTTCTCTTCACTTCAAGGGTATTCACTACACCTTATTAGCTTTTTTTGTGTACGTGGACAAAATGTACGTGCTAATGGCTGATCAGATGTCATTTCTGTAAAGATATTCCCTGTGAGCTTAGAGAATCAGGACATCAACAACATTTAAATCCTCACTGTAAACACAACACAGTGGTAGGCACTGTGGAAATATATTTGGTCCTATTCTCCTTACCCTGAGCATGTAAAAGAGCAGACTGTTCTTTTACAGTATGGTGACCACACACACTCTATGGTGAAGAAAAGAATCTACTCCCCAGCACACTGATGGAGCATGTAGGTGGGCATAGTACCTTCAAAGGAGAATGGTCATAAAATGATACTGAAGAAATAAAACAGCACTCAAGAGGTCTCCACTACATGGGGAGATCTAGGCTATCTGAAGTTATTATAGATTTCCTTAGCTTAGGAATCTTCAAGGCAATATATAGGATGTGATACAAGAAAACATGAAAAGAGCCAGTAACAAGAATGATGAAATTTTTTTTTTTAATTGAGACAGAGTCTCACTTTGTCACCATTGGGAGAGTGCTGTGGAGTCACAGCTCACAGCAACCTCAAACTCTTGGGCTCAACTGATTCTGTTGTCTCAGCCTCCCTAGTAGCTGGGACTACAGGCGCCTACCACAACACTTGGCTATTTTTGAAACTTTCTTATTTTAAAGGTATATATTGAAATAAAGAGATGAGAGTAAACAAAATCTATGAGTAAAAAACAGAACAAAACTATCCCATTTCAAGTTGAAGCGAAAAAAATACAGTGTTAGCATTTCTCCTTCATAGAAAGGCAGCATGGGAAAGAACTTAAGACAGTGAGCTAGTATCTAGGCTCCAATTCCAAGACCAAAGTCACGGGCAGAATCTGTGCACAGAATAGGTTTTGTGGCCACTGACAGTATGTGTTCAAAGCATTTTGTAACAACAGATGAGAAATGGGAAAAATCTTGGAGGTCATCCTGAAGTCTGACCCCACTACTGTCGCATCATGTTGGTACACTGAACTCTCACTGAAGTGACTTAGAGAGTTGGTGAACAGAGTAAGAAGGTAGCCGATTTGGAATATATGGTATGTTTGGTTCCACTGGGTATTTTTTATGCATAAACTTCATGTTTTCTTATGTGTCTTATGGGGAATGGACCCCCACATTATCCTTTTTACAAAGTCCCCTAAGCGTCCACTTTTCATTAAAAAAAAAAACCTACTTTTGAAAAGTAAATGTCAAGAAACTTACTCTCAGACACAACATAAGACTAAAAATGCAACACTAATTTGACAAATGGTTGTGTGAACAGGATGTGCACAAAAGTATTTTAAGCAAAACATTGCTTAAATTAATAAGCAAAATAGTAACTATATATTTGGAGCTCTTAAAAGTAATTTTCAAGTAAGTATCCATTCCCAACCACCTATAACCCAGCCACAGTGCTCTTATAACACTCCAAGGATGTTCACAATCTAGCCCAATTACTGTAGGATAGTAATTTTTCCTTTCACCTCAAATTGCTGATTCTGACTGCTTGGACAATGTAACATCTTTTGGTTCTTGATCTGTAGGGCTGTCAACTGGAACCTATTAAAAAAAATTCAGAAGATTAAAAAATGTATCTGGCAGATAACATAAAAGACCAACTGATTCAGGGGGGAAAAAACACCTGATAGAGAAGGTTGGTTTCACAAGTATTCTCTCAAAGAGTTTCTTGGGTAGGCATAGTGGCTCCTGCCTATAATCCTAGCACTCTCTAGGAGGCTGAGATGGGAGGATTGCTTTACATCAGGAATTTGAGACCAGCCTGAGCAAGAGTGAAACCCCCATCTCTGTGAAAAATAAAAAAATTAGCCAGGTGTGGCAGCACGCTTTTGTAGTCCCAGCTACTGGGAAGGCTAAAGTAGGATTAATGGCTTGTGGCCTGAAGTCTGAGGTTGCAGTGAGCTATGATGACACCACTGTACTTTACCCAGAGCAACAGAGTGAGATTTTGTCTCAAAACAAAAAAAGAGCTTCACATATATACTATGTACACTTTTCTCAATAGTGTAATTGTAAAAATAATCATTACTTACTGCTTTAATATCGACGTTTGTAATTCCTACATTTATGTTATGTCTTCTCAGATCAGACTTGATTAATGCTGAAATAGAGAAGCACCAACAGAGTTACTTTAAACTGTGAATATATTTTTCTCTAAGTAGCTCAAAGTCTTTTTGTTATTGTCAAATTTAACACATTATAGTACCATAATATTTAAAACCATTCTTATAGCTATAAAAAATAGTAGTTCCTCCCTAACATGTTAATAATCAGCAAATCATTCATTACTAAAAAATAAAGGATGCTAAGAACCAAAGACACAAAGATGAAAAGCAAAATTCTTTTCTTTCTTTTTTTTGAGACAGAGCCTCAAGCTGTCACCCTGGGGATAGAGTTCTGTGGCATCACAGCTCACAGCAACCCTCCAACTCCTGGGCTCAAGCGAGTCTCTTGCCTCTGCCTCCCAAGTAGCTGGGAATACAGGCGCCCCCCACAACACCAGCCATTTTTTGGTTGCAGCCGTCATTGTTGGTTGGCGGGCCCGGGCTGGATTCGAACCTGCCAGCTCAGGCATACATGGCTGGCACCATAGCCCGTTGAGCCACAGGGGCCGAGCCAGCAAAATTCTTTTCTATAAAGGATTTCCCACTCTTGGGAAACACTGACATATTAACAATCATAGCATTGTATGGTAACTGCCATGTTGCAAGTATGTACAGGGATACTGGGAAAATGAGAGGAAAAAAATGCCTATGTCACTCAAAGGAAATTAGGGAATGCTTGCCAGAGGAGATATACTTAAATTGAAACTGGAAAAATGAGGGCAGTGCCTGTGGTTCAGTGGGTGGGGCACCGGCCCCATATACCAAGGGTAGAGGGTTCGAGCTGGGCCATGGCCAAACTGCAACAACAACAAGAACGAAAAAATAGTCGGGCATTGTGGCAGGCACCTGTAGTCCCAGCCACTCGGGAGGCTGAGGCAAGAGAATCACCTAAGCCCAGGAGTTGGAGGTTGCTATGAGCTGTGACACCACTGCACTCTACCAAGGGTGATAAAGTGAGACTCTGTCTTAAAAAAAAAAAAAGAAAAAAGAAAAAAGAATGAGTAGGACAAGAAAGAAGAAGGTATTCTAACCAGAAAACAATACAAGTATAGCTCAGATATATACGTGTGTATCTACGTGTGTAGATATCTATCTACACATAGTATGTAGATAGATAGATAGATAGATAGATACAGGTTCAGCTCCAGACCATCATGACAAAGCGAATAATGCAATAAAGCAAGTCACACATGTTTTGACTCCCAGCAAATGTAAAAGTTATGTTTACACTATGCTGTACTCTACTAAGTGTGCAATAGAAATATGTCTAAAAAAAGTACATACCTTGATTAAAAAATAGTTCACTGCAGGCTGGGTGTGGTGGCTCAGGACTGTAATCTTAGCACTCTGAAAGGCCGAGGCAGGTGGACTGCTTGAGCTCAGGCGTTCAAGACCACCCTCAGCAAGAGCCAGACCCCAACTCTGCTGAAAATAAAAAAACTAGCCAGGTGTTGTGGCTGGTGGTGATAGTCCCAACTACTTGGAGGCTGGGGCAAGAGAATCTCTTGAGCCCAAGAGTTTGAAGTTGTGGTCAGCTATGACAATACAGCACTCTACCAAGGCGACAATGTGACACTCTGACTCAAAAAAAAAAAATGCTAATAATCATGTAAGTCTTCAGCATATTCTGATCTTTTTGCTGGTGGAAGGGCTCACCATTCTGATAAATGATGACTGACCAGTGAGTGTTTGCTGAAGGTTATAGTTACTTTGGCAATTCTTTTTCTTTTGAGACAGCGTATTATAGCTCACAGCAACCTCAAATTCTTGGGCTCAAGGGATCCTCTTGCCTCTGCCTCCTGAGTAGCTGGGACTGAGTTGCCCACCACAACGCCCATCTAGTTTTTCTGTTTAGTAGAGACAGGGTCTCAGTCTTGTGATCCACTTTACTCAGCCTAGTCACCACACTTTTTCTTCTATGGTTTTGAGGTAGAAGCTGGATATAATTCTTGCCCACACTTCTCTATAAATAAGGTGGATTTTCCTACTGCCTTCTTTCAAGATTCTTTTTTTCTTTTTTTGTTGAGGATTCATTGAGGTACAGAGAACCGGGTTACACTGACTGCATGCCTCCAATAGCTGTGGCACACACCGTGACCTCCATCCCCCTTCCTCCTTCCTTCTTTCTGCTCCCCCTAGTAGTAAGGTCACTACTACTACTTACTACAAGGTCATCAATTGTCCTCATATCAGAATTGAGTACATTGGATTCTTACTTCTCTAGTCTCATGAAGCTTTACTAAGAAGAATGTGATTCAGCTCAATCCAGGTTTACAGAAAAGATGTAAAGTGTCCTTTTTTTTTTTTTTTTTTTTTTTGGTGACAGTCTCAAGCTGTTACCCAGGGTAGGTGCCATGGCATCACAGCTCATAGCAACCTCAAACTCTTGGGCTTAAGTGATTCTCTTGCCTCAGTCTCCCAAGTAGCTGGGACTACAGGCACCTGCCACAACGCTCAGCTATTTTTTGTTGTTGTTGCAGTTTGGCTGGAGATGGGTTCGAACCCGCCACCCTCAGTATATGGGGCCGGCGCCTATTCACTGAGCCTTGGGCACTGACCCAAGTCTCCATATTTTCAGTGGCTGAATAGTATTCCATGGTATATGTATACCACAGCTTGTTAATCCATTCCTGGATTGGTGGGCATTTAGGTTGTTTCCACAGTTTGGCAATTGTAAATTGAGCTGCAATAAACAGTCTCGTGCAAGTGTCCTTATGATAAAACAATTTTTTTTTCTTCTGGGTAGATACCTAGTAATGGGATCACAGAATCAAATGGGAGTTTGAGTTCTAGTTTGAGTTCTATGAAGATTCTCCATACTTCCTTCCAAAAAGATTGTATTAGTTTGCAGTCCCACCAGCGGTGTAAAGGGGTTTCCTTTTCTCCCCATCCATGCCAGCATCTGCAGCTTTGAGACTTTTTTTTTTGAGACAGAGCCTCAAGCTGTTACCCTGGGTAGAGTGCCATGGCATCACAGCTCACAGCAACCTCCAATTCTTGGGTTCAAGCAAGTCTCTTGCCTCCGCCTCCCAAGTAGCTGGGACTACAGGCGCCCACCACCACGCCCAGCCATTTTTTGGTTGCAGCCGTCATTGTTGTTTGGCGGGCCTGGGCCGGATTCGAACCCGCCAGCTCAGGTGTACGTGGCTGGCACCTTAGCCTGTTGAGCCACAGGCGCCAAGGCACTTTGAGACTTTTTGATGTGTGCCATTCTCACTGGGGTTAGGCGATTATCTCAGAATGGTTTTGATTTGCATTTCTCTTATGATTAAGAATGATGATCATTTTCTCATGTTTGTTAGCCATTCCTCTGTCTTCTTTAGAGAAGGTTCTATTCATCTCTCTTGCCCAGTGATATAAGGGATTGTTGGCTTTTTTTTTATGTTGGTTAATTTAGGTTCTTTACAGATCCTAGTTATCAATGTTTTGTCTGAGAATTTTCTTTACCTTTGATTTTCTGCCATTTGAATATGATACGCCTAGGTATAGTTTTTTGGCATTTATCCTATTTGATGTACTTTGAGCTTCCTGTATCTGTGGTGCTCAATGTTAATTTGGAGAAATTCTGTCATTTTTGTTTCAAATATTTCTTCTGTTTCTTTCTCTCGTTTGTTTCCTTCAGATATTCCCATTACACGTATGTTAAACCTTTTACCAACTTGTGCCACATTCTTGAATATTCTATTCTGTGTTTTCAGTTGTTCTTTGCTTTTCAGTTTTGGAAGTTTGTATTGACAAATTCTGAAGCCTATAAATTCTTTCCTCCACCATCACCAGTCTACTAATAAGCCCATCGTAGACATTCTTCCTTTTTCTTTTTCTTTCTTTTTTTTTTTTTTTTTTTGAGACAGAGCCTCAAGCTGTCACCCTGGACAGAGTACCATGGCATCACAGCTCACAGCAACCTCCAAGTCCTGGGCTCAAGCGAGTCTCGTGCCTCCGCCTCCCAAGAAGCTGGGACTATAGGCGCCCGCCACCACGCCCAGCCATTTTTTGGTTGCAGCCATCATTGTTGTTTGGCGGGCCCGGGCTGGATTGGAACCTGCCAGCTCAGGTGTACGTGGCTGGTGCCTTATCCCGTTGAGCCACAGGTGCCGGGCCCTTTTTCTTTTTTTTTAAGCAGTTTTATTGGGATATAATTCATATACCATACATTGAGAATGTTCAACTCAGTGGTCTTGAGTATATTCATAGTAGTGCAATCACCACCACCATCTTAACTGTACGATATTCTCACTACCCTGAGAAGAAACCCTTTACCAGTGGTTCTCAACCTTCCTAGTGCCACGAGCTTTTAATACAGCTTCTGTTGGTTGCGACCCACAGGTTGAGAACTGCTGCCCTATACCCATTAGCAGTTACTCTTCATTCCACTTACCACTTCAGACAACCACTAATTTTTTTTTTGAGAGAGCCTCAAGCTGTCACCCTGGATAGAGTGCTGTGGCATCACAGCTCATAGCAACCTCCAATTCCTGGGCTCAAGCAAGCCTCCTGCCTCAGCCTCCCAGTAGCTGGGACTACAGGCGCCCACTACAAGGTCTGGCGTTTTTTGGTTGCAGCCTTCATTGTTGTTTGGCGGGCCCGGGCTGGATTCGAACCTGCCAGCTCAGGTGTACGTGGCTGGCACCTTAGCCTGTTGAGCCACAGGCACTGAGCCACCGCTAATTTTTTTATTTATTCTGGATGATATGAATGGAATCATACAATCTGTGATATTTTATGACAGGCTCCTTTTACTTCACAGGTTTTCAAGGTTCATCCATAGGTGTCATCTATCAGCCCTTCATTTCTTTTTATTGTCAAATGATGGTTACAGACCTATATGTAGAGTCGCTAAATCAGATGACAACTCTATGGTTAAATTTTTGAGGAAATGAGTCTGTTTTCCAAAATCACTGCACCATTTTAAATTTCCCCCAGCAATGTATAAGGATTCCAATTTCTAAACCAACATACTATTACTTTTTTTTTTTTTTTTTAGAGATAACAACCTCAAACTCCTGGGTTTGAGCAATCTTCTAGCCAACCCAATAGCTGGGACTACAGGTGCCTGTCACAACATCCGGCTAGTTTTTCTACTTTTTTTTTTTTTTTAGTAGAGATGGGGTCTCACTTGTGCTCAGGCTGGTCTCAAACTCCTGAGCTCAATCCATCCTTCTGCCTTGCTTCCCTTAGGAAGGATTACAGATCCTTCTAATCCTTCCTCAGATCCCTAAGGAAGGATTAGAAGGAACCCTAATTCTAGGATTACAGATGTGAGCACCATGCCAAGCCTCTTTACTATTCTTGTTATAACAGTTTTTTGTTTTTATGCAGATAACTGTATTGAATTTGGAACCTGCAAGGCAAAGTAACAGATTCGTATCCTTAGAAGAAAACAAATAATGTCCTGTTGTTTTTTTTTTGAGACAGAGCCTCAAGTTATCAACCTGGATAGAGTGCCGTGGCCTCACAGCTCACAACAACCTCCAATTCCTGGGCTCAAGCGA
>CAUYON010103509.1:0-14700 GCA_963573935.1 Arctocebus calabarensis
TTTTTTTTTTTTTTTTTTTGTGGAGACAGAGTCTCACTCTGTCACCCTCAGTAGAGTGCAGTGGAGTCACAGCTCACAGCAACCTCAAGCTCTTGGGCTTAAGCAATTCTCTTGCCCCAGCCTCCCAAGTAGCTGGGACTACAGGTGCCCACCACAGCGCCCGACTAATTTTTGAGGCAGTTCAGCCAGGGCCAGGTTTAAACCTGCAGCCGACGGTATATGGGGCCGGCGCCCTACTCGCTGAGCCAACTCGCGTTGCCCCTTAGTTCCTTATTTTTGAGACAGAGTCTCACTCTGTTATCTTGGATAGAGTGCTGTGGAGTCAGCATAGCTGACAGAAACGGAAACATTTGGTCTAAGTGATCCTCCTGACGAGCTGAGACTTCAGGCACCCACCACTAGCCCAGCTAGTTTTTCTATCTTAGTAGAGATGAGGTCTCGTTCTTGTTCAGTGTGGTCTGAAACTCCTGAATTCAAGAAATCCACCTCCATCACCTTTCCAGAGCGCTAGGATTACAGATGTGAGCCATAGCTCTGTTGTAATCTCTTGGTGGAGTCTTTGGGGGTTTCCAGATACAATATTATGTTATCAGTGAAAACAATAGCAAGACCCTGTCTTCCTGACTTGGATACCCTTAATTTCTTTCTCTTGCCTGATTCCTCTGGCTAGGACTCGTGGTCCCGTGGTAAGTAGAAGTGGCAACAGCACTGGTTTTCCAGATACTTGGGGAATGCTTTAATTTTTCTAAATTGGACATTATATTTGCATATATGGCTTTATTTTGAGATATGTTACTTCTAGTCTAGTTTATTTGGCTTTGATGTGAAACGGTGCTAAATTTTGTCAAATCATTTTTTCTACATCTATCAAAATGATCATACAATCTTTGTTTTTTCTCTTGTTTATCTGTTAAAATCAGATTTATTGCTTTACTTATGTTGAACCATCATTGCATCCCTCTGATGAAGAATACTTGGTTATGATGGATTACTATTGTTATTATTTTTTGATGTGCAGTTGAATTGGTACATTATGGCGAATCTTTACATGCATTTTGTAAGGCATAATGATTTGTGGTTTTCATTTTGTTGTATCTTTTCCTGGTTTGAGAACCAAGGGGATACTGGCTTTGTAGCATGAGTTGGGGTGGATTCTTTCTCTCTCAATGTTATGAAATTATTTCTGTGGCCTGAGTACCCATTCTTTGTAGGTCTGACAGAGTTTGGCTGTGAATCTTTCTGGCCTGCCCTCTTTCTTTCTTGGACATCTTTTTATTACAGCTTGATTTTGCTGCTCGGTTCTGTTTAGAAGTTCTATTTCACCCTGATTGAACCTTAGCAGGGTGTGAGTTTCTAGGAAGTTGTCCATTCCTCTCTGTATTCTAGTTTACTTGCATAGACATTTTTGTATTATTTATGGATGACGTTTTGTATTTCTATGTTATCAATTGTTATATTTCTTTTTTCATTTTTTTATTAATTAATGAAATTAACTGGTACAGTGTGCTGGTTTATATACAACTTGAAATACTTCCATCAAACTTGTTCACATGGTCTTCACTGCATTTTCTTAGTTATTGGGTTAGGACATTTATATCTATTCTTAGTAGATTTAACAAGTACCCATGTAAAATGCACCACAGATCTGATCTCACCAGTTACCCTCCCTCCACCCATGCTTCACCCTGCCTTCCACTGCTGCTCCTCTTTCCCCTTCATCTTGGGCTGTCATTGGGTTATAGCATTCATGTGAAAGTGTGGATGCACAGGAACATGTCTGAACTCCTGGAGGGAATCTGTTTTCATTTTTGATTGAGTTTATTTGTTTTTCTTTTCTCTTTTCTACTTAATCTAGCAAGAGGTCAATCAATTTTGTTGATCTTTTCAAACCACTGAAGTATTGATTGATTGGTCTTTGGAATTTTTTTTCTCCTTGTCATTTAGTTCCTTGAAGACCTTTTTATCTCTTTACTTCCACTGCTTTGACTTTGGTTTGCTATTTATTTTCTGGTTCCTTGAGACAATAATTAAGTTCACAAACTCTTTCTAGGAAAATGCTCTACATCTCTTATTGCTTAATATCACTATGGTGGTCACTTTTGAAGTCCTCCCCCTTTTGAAGCTATATACTGACACCATTGCTGAGTCTATTCTGAAGCAATTTCTGAACACTTTTCTTGAATGGCAACCAGAGCTGTCTTTGTATTACCCTTGAATCCCTGATTGTTATCAAAATGACTTCCTTTCAAAATTCCCTTCATGTGTTGATAAAGAAAATTCACTGGGGTTGAAGTGAGTATGCAGGGCACTACAATACACTTATTAGTTACTAGTTAAAACTTTCTCAAAGCAGTGCCAAGGGAGATGGTGTAAGTTCATGTACTTAATTGTTTGACCTATGTGATAATAGGTTGCTAATTTGTGATATTTTTAGCTTTTTAGGTTGGCATTTCAGGCAACAAATTTTTCCCTCATGAAAGCTTTTGCTGAATTCCAAAGATTGTAATAGCTTGTATGCCCTTTGTCATTGAGTTCAAGTTATCTTTTATTTCCACCTTAATTATATTATCTACCCAATAATCATTCAAAAACAGGTTGTTTAATATGTGATTTTCTGTGGAATTATGTGTTTTATTGGAACAAAAACAACAACAACAAACAACAACAACAAACTGCAGTGAGGTGTTGAATCTCTGCAAATATTATGATACTCTTAAGTAACCTATTCAGCTCCAGTGGATTTTTTTTAAATTTATTTATCTGGGAGATCCCAAGTTGGGTCATGGATACTTTGCATTTTTATGTCTTCTTGTTTCTCTCACTATGGTGTGAGAAGATACATAGAAATATTTCGATTTCTTAAAATTTGTGGAGGCATTTTTTGAGGCTTAAGATAGGATTCATCTTGGGAATTGGCCCATCCACTGATGAAGAAAAGGGACATTAGTAGTTTGGAGGTAGTACGTCCTATAAGGATCTGTGAGGTTTATTTGGGTTAGGGGTCCATGTAAGTTCAGTGTTTCTTTCTTTTCTATTTTGATGATCTGTCCAAGTCAGAGAGAAAGCTGTTGAATCTCTGGCAATTCTGATGCTAGTTTTAAGTTCCCTATTCAGCTCCAGTGGAATGATTTTATGCATCTGGAAGCTCCTGTGTGATGGTTCATATATGATTATTATTATGTATTTTTATGTCTTCTTGTTGACAGTTTGTCCTGGGACAGCTGGACTCAAGAGTCAGCAGTGGGACTTCATGACTTTATGGTGATCAAGCTGCAATTTGGTTTCATGTGAGAGATTCTTTGGCTTTGGACTCTCCAGTAGCACAAGGTGAGAGTTTTGCCAATTCAGGCCCTGGGAGGGCAGAATTATCTTCACAATAGAGAATATGCCATAAGCCTGGGAGATTAGTGGAAAATATCAGTCCCAAGAATCAAGGAAAGGAAGAGCAGTGAGATTCTTTACCTTTCTCTTTTCCTTTCATTTATTTCCACCCCTCATGTCCTTGTAACCCCCTGCCTTCTCTTCTCTTCTCCTCTCCTCTTCTTTGATCTTTGCTTCTCTTTTGTGGGAATAAAGAAGGATGAAGAATGAGAGACTAGGGTGAACTGTATACAGAGCGGACACAGGGTGTTTCCAAAGAGAATGGCCCCATGCTGCAGGCCAGGGAAGGAAACCTCCTTATAATCAGCTCACCCTTCCCCTCCTTTTGCTCCACCAGTCCTATGCCCATATCTCTGAGGTGCCCCTAAATCCAGTATAAAGTACACAGGTGTACCATTCTGTTAGTTGCCTTTCAAGATGAGTATAATGAAAGGAGCACAGAGGTACCCAGACATGGCAAAGTCATCTAGACTATACTAGGCAGAAAATCATCAAGTGGGTGGTCTAAGCCCTTTGAACTCCTCATGGGAAGTTAGAGCAGGGAAGCTGGTTTGTCTACCATAGAAACTAGTTTTCCCCTTCCCCTTTCTAAGGGCATCATTGGCCTTGTTGATGACTCACTGCTCTATGGTCCCAATCACACAGAAGTTTCCTCTTACCCAGTCCTCCTTGGAGCTTGGGATTCATTAAGACTTTTGGAACCTTTGCATTTTACATGTAGTCTTTATCTTAGAGGTCAATACAAGTTTGCTGAAGAGTCACAGGGGTGATTCTCTGCCTCAATCTGCCACTTGGTGTGTGAGTCAATGTACGCCTCTCCAGACCCCAACACTCATCCAGCCTGTTCATTCTCCCTCCTTTCCACTTCCATTTTAGGACGTCACATTAGGCTGCTATGGTTTGAATATCTGCATCCCCCACATTTTTACTTTGAAGTACAAACCTGTAAGGTGAAGGTAAGAGAAGGTGGAACCATTGGGGAATGATTCGCTTATATGGACAGAGGCCGGGGTCTGAAAACCTGCATAGAAGTTCCACAGAGAGCCATTTCCAGCATGTTAGGACAGAGAGGGGAAGGGCCATCCATGAGTCAGGAAAGGAGCCTCTAAAGGGGCATTGATGGCTGGTCCCTCTTGATCTGCTCACCCTCCAGAACTGAGCAAGAAGGAATTTCTGTTCCTTATAAGTCACCCAGGTCATGATATTTTGGTACAGCCACCTGAATAAACTGAGACTGGGGCCACAGGACCTCACAGGATGACATACACACACTGCTGTTTATTTTAAATAATTTTATTTCAGGGCAGGGGTAATGTTTCTACATAAATACTAATATTTTCTGTTTATGTTAAATACAAGGGAAACATGGAAGAGGGTACACATACTTATAATACCTAGGGAAATTATTTATTTATGTTAAACACCGTTGAAATATGGGAGGGTGTACATATATGTACATATAATAACTAGGAATATAATATTTCTAATTATTTATTTTTCAACCAAATATTTTAGTGTTATGTGATCAAGTAGAAATAATAATTTTTTTCTCAAAAGCTCATTTTTTCACAGGTCCAGCAGCACTTGGTATCTGAAAAGAGAGAAAAAAATCCAATGATTATCTCTTTCACGCCCTGCTGAGGGCTGACTCAGAAAGTGGCTGAGTTGGACAGACCAGGAGCCAGCTGAGTCCCGGTTGGGTGATGAACTCAGTGAGTGTCAGGATGCCTGAAGAGGACAATGACAATCAAAGGTGAGAAAGAAATCCTCCTGAACTCACTGTCAGCCTGAAGGCCAAGTATAGAGACCCTGTCCTTGCCCAACCAGGACCTGTGGTATCAGTCATTTTTCTCCTTGTCTGGAGCACACTGAAGGCTTTTCACAACTCCAGGTGAGGGATGTGCTCAGTGTCAACCATCACTACCAGAAGCAGGCAGCTGCTATGGTGAGAGGCCCTTTGCAGGGAAATGAGCCCTCTGATAACTGAATGTCCCAGTTCTTTAGGGAGAGCAGGTGGGCTGTGGGTGGACCCTGGGTGGGTGGGAGATCCAGCTGGGAATTCAGACCACACCCAAGTCCAGCTTCAGCTCTTACCAAGGAAGAGAGATTTATCTAAGGCCAGATGACCTGCTACAGACAACCCTGGAGTAGGATCAAGGCCCCAGGCCCTTTCTGTGCTGTTTCTTGGTGGAGAGAAAGGCTCCAATGGAGCCATTGACAGTCACTAAGGCTGAAGGTCAGCCTGGCCATTACAAGCATTATGTGTTAGACATAGTACAAGTATTCTACCAAAGGGCAACATCAAGGAAAGGAAAAAGAGAGATTACAAATGGAAATGGCAAAGATTGAACAGGGACTACAGTCAAATCTTAACCCATTATCCCTAATTCACTGAAAACAATCCCTACCCAGTTACTACATAGGGCATTGCAAGGCACATTTTCCATGTTTAGGCAAAAAGAAAACTCCAAGGAAGAGTTTAGAGTTTGGAGAAACGTAGAGCAGTAGCGAAAATGATGTATAACGGCAATCCTCCCTTCAGCATCTCTAAATCACAGTGTTCTATCATAACCACCTGGTGAGACTTTCATTACAGTGAATCCCTTGAACTCATCCACTTCCATGTTATTTTCCTTCCTCTATATTCTTTTCCTCACAATGTCATTTCTCAGGACAGATTCCAGATTTAGTATTTTATGCCACATTCAAAGGTACATAACTAGGTGTATAGATAAAATCATTTCCTAACTATTCCTTTAGATTTATTACTCTATTCTCTTTAAAAGACCGAAGAGTTCTCTTTGGGGAACTCAATGAATAAAATTTACTTGACTACAAGACAAATTTTCAACTTGTAGTGCAGAACATATTAATGCGTGCAGCATAAATGTGAGAAACGTAAACCAGGGATTTGTTATAAATATTTCAAAAAGTGCCAAATTTTAAAATGCATAGTAAGAAGTGGAAGTGTTTTCTCTAAACAGATTTTCACTATCAAAGTTATTTCTTACTTGATCTTTTGTTCAAAAAAGTTTGAGCAAGTGTGCTTCATGAAGATAGAACATAGTGTCACCCATTTGTCCAGTGGTTTTCCTTCCCATTTATTCCATGATTTATAAACAGGACATTGCGGAGGGTATACAATCCCACCAATGGGGATGAGAGCCCAGCCTTTTCTGTGCAGGAGCCATACATGTGGGGCATGTCCATGTCCATTACCTGAGATCACAGCAGACCAGTTTTCCTTTTTTCCTTCAGTACCTATTTGGAAAGACTCAACCCACATTCCTAGTATGTTCTGACATCACATGCCACACTCCTCACAGATCTTGACCAGATGTGGGGATTTTTCCCCCCCTCCAAGCAATTAATCAGGTCTGCAAGAGACACAAGGTGTGTGTCCTCTGGTTCACTTCTGACACACAGGGGTGTTCAACTTGAGGCATGGAGACTACATGCTCACTATTGGAGGTCTCATTTCCTTATTTGTGATGTCAGATACCATGAAATTTATGAATGGAAACTTCTTTTTTGATCAACAATCGTTGGTTAGTGATTGTGTATTTACGGTATAGCCCAGGGCACAGCAGAAAAGAAAAAAGCTTGGACACCTCTGAGTGATGGCTCAGTCCTGAAAGTGCACTCCACAGCAGAAACTATTCACAAATCCCAGGCTCAATAGCTTCTGACTGACTTCAAGTTGGGGTTCTACCACACACCCTATTTTGTTTAGATGAATTTGTTAAAGTACTTCACAGAACTCAGGGAAACACTTTTACAAAGGACATTACAACAAATATGGATGAAGAAAGCACAGGGCAGGGACTAAAGTGTCATACACTGTGAGCACCCATGCAAAGATAGGGTGTACTGCACTTCAGGTGTGTCCATGTTTGAGCTTTTCAGTAGCTCCTAGGGCCATATACTTTTGGGGGGTTTATGAAGGCATCATTACTTAGACCTGACAGGTGAAACTACTGGGCATTGATGATCAACTTAACATTCAACCCCAATCCTTTTTCTAGAGGTAAACAATGAGGTTGAAAGTCCCGGTTCTCTAACGTGGACTTCATCTCTTCCTCTCCAATCCCCTCTTTTGAAAGCACCTCGGAGTTGTCAGCCCTTAGTCAATATTACCATAAAAAATTACAATCAATAAGACAAATAGACAACCCACAGAATGGGAGCCAATATTTGCCCACTACACCTCTGATAATTGGCTGCTCACCAGTATCTACAAAGGAACCAAACAGCAAAATAAGTGAAACAATCCCATAAAAGAGTGATTAAATACTTGAGCAGAAGCTTTCTAAAGGATAGGAACTGTTTGCCAATATATGTGTAACACGTTCAACATTCCTAATCAAGGAAATGCAAGTGAGAGCCACACTGAGATATCATTTAAATCCAGTGAGAATACCTTTTATTTAATCTATAGCTTTCATATGAGGGCTAAAACCCAGTTATAGCACAAGAAATGGGGAAAGGGGCAAGGGAGGGTAGGGTAGGGGGGAGGATGGGTGGAGGGAGGGTGATTGGTGGGATCACACCTATGGTGCATCTTAGAAGGGTACAGGTGATAATTACTAAATGTAGAATATAAATGTTTTCATATAGTGATTAAAAGGCCATGAAGGCTATGTTAAATAGTTCAATGAAAATATTTCAGAATGTATATAAAGTCAGCATATTGTGCCTCATGATTGCACCAATGTACACAATTATAATTTAAAAAAAATTAAAAAAAAAAAAAAGAATTCCCGAAGCAACAGATGCTGGTGTGGAAGCAGCGAGAAAGGAGCGCTTGAACAAGGTTGGTGGGACAGCAAGCCAGTAGACTCTGCATGGGAAATCACATGGAGCCACTACAGGGAACTGAAAATACTACTAGCAATTGATCCAGAAATCCCTCCAAGGCATGTCCATACAGAGGACTAACACCCTTTCTGAAAGACATGTGAACATGAATGTTGTTTTCAGTACAATTCAAGTCACAAAGACTTGGGCTGGAACCAGTGCCCAACAATACAGGCTTAGATGAATACAATGTTGTATCTGTGCACTGGACAGTACTTCTCATTCTTTAAACATGATGATCTGAATCCTTTGTGACAACTTTTTTTTTTTTTTAATTGAATCATAGCTGTGTACATTAGTCAATCATGGGGTACAGTGTGAGAGCTTCACATGCAATCTGAGACATTTTTATCAAACTGATTGACATAACATTCATGAGATTTTCTTGTTTACTATGTGAAAACATTTTTGATCCGTATTTAGAAGTTTTCTCCTGACTCTTCAAATATGTACCACATATGTGATCTCACCTTTTGTCCCATGTCCCCCACCCTCTCCCTCCCCTTCCCTCCTTCTCCCCTTTCCCTATCTTCCTGTGAAATAAATGGGTTGTAGCCTTCACTTGAACGATAAAGAATTTGTCTCATATTAGAGGTGTATATATTGGATACTTTTTCTTCCATTCTATAGATACTTTGCTTAAAGGTTGAATTCAACAAGAATCCACATACTCAAACAAAAATGTGGAAGCTTAACAACCTCATGCTGAAGGACACATGGGCCTTTGTGACAACTTGAAGGAAACTTGAGAACATTCTTCTAAGTGAATTATTGCAGCAATGGAAAAAGAAAGACCACACGCACTCACAAGTGTATTGGTACTAACTGATCAACACTTGCTGTGCATAGATGCAAGTGAAACTCCATGGAAATCAAGCAGGAAGGAAGAGGCAGGAGAGAAGGTAACCTCACACTTCATGGGTGCACAGCACACTATGAGGGTGAGGGAAACACTGGGATCTTTGACTCAAACCATACAAAAGAAATTCATGTAACAAAACATGTTCCCAGATATAATCTGAAACTATCAAAAAAAATAGAAAATAAGGAATGAAAAAATAAATTCCTCTGGAGAAAAAAAGAATTTGAAGAGTCCTATGCCAAAAGAAAGGAACCAAAATATCTTTCACAGTATCACATCCCCATGTTAGAAGCACCTGTGAACCTTTCAAAATACTGATGCCCAAGCCACACTTCAGATCGCTGAACTGTGAATTTTAGGCTGGGAGTTCTAGGTGATCATTGGAATGAAAGTTTCACCAGGTAGTTATGATTGGACACCATGACTGAGAGATGCCAAAGGACCCATCTGATTGTCCTTCCCCTTCTCTCCTCCATATTTCTCTCAGGAATGGTTACTTTTCCCCTGAACTGTGGGTTTCAGGCTCTTTTTGACAATTTCAGTTACATAATTCTCTATTCAACTGGGCTCAAATGAGGTCAGGAACGTCCTATATCCTTCTTTATGTTCCAGGTGCTCATATTATACTATTTGCCCCAGATTCCCATTTCTGAATGTTAATTCATAAAGTGCCCTATTTCTGTCTCTGTGATGAAGATTTAATACAGGGGCATTTTAGCCTCTTCTGTGGTCCTGTTATAGACATGGGAATAAAATGTAAGGAGTGCCAGATGCCCGAGCACCTCATGACCTCTGAGGTATGGCGTCCTGCCCCCTATGTTCAGTTTCACTCTCATTTAACTCTAGAGAGCCATGATGTCCCTCAGGGAGTGACAGCTCAGATGAGTACATGACATGTGGACACTGAGTCTCTGGAAACTCATCCCCATCAGGACCTCCCTACACTTCTCGGGCTGAGACTCACCTGACAGGTCTCCTACATCTGACCTGAATCTAAATGACCTTCTATAATGAGGGTTCTCCATGCTCACTTTTCACTGTTTTCACTCACACAGAAAACTGAGACAGAGCAGGGACCCCTGGCATGACCCTACTAGGCTCCCCACGTATGGAAATGCAGGATAAACTTTGGTCCCCTGCAGGGGAGTTTTTCACACCCCACAGCACTGGAAAGTCACTGACCAAAATGATCATTTAGACCAGATAGGGGCGACAGCAGCTGTTGGAGAGAAGACACCAAAGAAGGAAGGAAGGAAGAGTGATGAGAATGAGCTGTCACCTTGCACAGAGCCATGAGGGGTCTGTCAAGCCCAGGTGGAATTACCTCTGCACCCCCAGCTGGAGGCCTGGGTAGTTGCACACCAGTCTCCACTTGCTGACCAGCAACATCCTCTTGCTAATGGTCTGTTTCAGGACACCTGGGGCAGCGAGCGGCACAGAGACTGCCTGGCTCAGTGTGGTTAGTCTCTTCTGGGCTCCTGGGGACAAATATGTAAAAGATAGAACGAGGGAAGAGCAGAGGCTTAGATGATACAAGTTGCCAGGGCCCTAGTTAATGATTCCTATCCCTAGACACACACTTTTCACCCTCCCCAAGACATGCATGGCAGGAGATTACCCAACTGTAGCCAATGCAATCTCCTTCATTTTTCCAAGTATAATGGATGAGGAGGAAATCCTGACGTTGGAAGGTCACTGCCCAGGGACACAGGCTCAACGAGAGACTGAGTCCTGACACTGAGACTAGGCTATGCCTCCCCTTTTTCCACACCTAAACATACATCGGTAGGGCTCTCGTGTTTTGCTCTCATGTACTAATAGGAGGACGTTACCTAATCAAATGTTTTCCTTTTTAAGTAACCCAGAACATTCCAGAAATAGACCACGGAAGAGCCAAAAACATGACTGTCTTAAGAAATGACAGCCTCTGATACTGAAGGCAACCATAAATAGTATTCACAGCCTAGCCCCCAGCCAGCCAGACAAAAACACTCACACCAAACAGGTCTTTCCATCAATTACACATACACAGAAATCATGTCTAACTTCCAACAAAGAAATTAGATGACATGATTGGAGATAAAACAGAGTTTGAACAGATGCAGTAAATATGAGAATTAGACTCAAATATGGCAAATATTTGGAAATATCACATCAGGAGTTTGAAGCAGCCATTGTCACTGTAGTCAGGGATATAATGGGGGAAAGTTTCCAACATGGAGGAACAAAAGGACAGTGAAATAGAGGGATGGAAACTTTAAGCAGAAATTCAAAATGAATACTAGAAATAAAAACACTTCAACAGAAATAGAAAATGTCCTTGATGGACTCAGTGAACTAGACATGACTGGCGAGACATTCACTGAGCTTCAGTTAAAGTTAATAGAAATGTTCAAAGAGTAAATACAATGGATAAATTGAAATAAGAATGAAAAATAGATCTAAGAAATTTGAGGTAATTATTGAAGTCTAGAATGTTCATAATTGGAATATCCAAAAGGGAACAAACAAACAAATAAAAGAGAAGCAGTATTAGAACTAACATCTGTGACAATTTGTGAAACTGTGAAACTCTTACTGTGGCAAAAAGGAAAATCTGTATAGCAAGTTTATTGTTAGTTCATGGTAAAAGCTGTGCTTAGGGGGACATGTGTAACATTCAATGAAGGAAAAATGAAGTCTTTTATTTTTCTTAAATTTAAATGATCTAATACTTAACATTGTGTTTAAAATTATGATAGCTATATTGTGTTCCATGATTCTACTTTGTGGGTAAAGGACATGAAATCACAAATATATTATAATGGATGAGAGAGAAGAATTCAGAATACTCCATTATAAATACAGTCATTTCTAATCTTGAAATGACATAGTGTAATGTGAAAAAGAACTCAGATTAGATATAAATCAATATCGCAATGTCAAGGCTGACTACTACCCATAAGTATATAATTAAATAAATATTTAACTCAGAGGCCAGGAGAGAAGGGAATAGATAGTCACACGAAATTCTCATTTCATGAGGGAAAGTCAGAAAAGTGAGAAAAGAATTGAGAGTGTAAAACAAACCAAAAAAAGAAAACTAGAAAAAGAATTACCCATTTTAAAAAGTTATAAACATAGTTGATATTAACCAAATCACATATTAAAAATTTAATTGAATGGTCCAAACATACCACTTGAAAAAAAGACTGATGAATTACTCATGCTCTAATTTCTCTTCAAGATGCCCATTTCAATTGATATACCAGAGGTTCATTAAAAGCAAAAGTGTGAACAAAGGTATACCATATAGGTACCAATGGAAAGCATGTAAGAGTAGCAATAATTTCAGACTCAGCAGATTTCACATCAGTAAAACAATCATCAGACATAATTTGGGCTATTACATAATGGAAGGAGATTAATTATCTAATAGACATGAGAGTTAATGTGTGTGTGTGTGCCCTTTATAAAAAAATGCCATTGTATTTTTGGTAAGAGCAGAACTTCAGGTAGTGAAAGAGTCTGCTATGACAGTTGGAGAAATCAACCCCAATCTATTTGTCTTTGAGACCGAGCAAGTAGAAAATCTGTATGTAGTTGAACGGAACAGCATCCTCAATCAGCTAGATCTAAATTTCTTGTATAGAACTCTTTAATCAATAGCTAATATTCTTTCAAAGCTAAGGTGAAACATTCACCAGAGGGACATCATTCGTGGAGATGAATTGTATGTCAAGAAATTAAAAATAGAAAATATGCCCTTGGACTACAGTGGAATAAAAGTAGGAATCAGAAAGAGAAATATAGCTGAGAAATACCCAAATACTTGTAGATTAGACAACATACTTCCACTGGGTCAATGAGGAAATCGTAGGATAAATTTTAAACTGTTTGAATGAAATAAAAAAGAAAATACAACTCATCTAAAATCATGGGAAACAGCAAAAGCCATGCTTAGAGGGAAATGTATGACAGTGGATGCATGTTGTAGAATTGAAAAAAAGATCTCAAATTGATCATTTAGGCTTCCCCTATAGGACACTTAAAAGTAAGAGCAATCAAATCCAAAGAAGTCACTAGAAAATCAGTAAAAATAGAACATAATCTGTCATATTCAAATCAAGGAAATCGGTGCAAAAAATTACAAAACTACAAGTTGATTCCTTAAGATTTCAGTACAATTCATAAACCTCCATCTGACATACAAAGAAAAATGGAGACGAGAAACAAACTGCTATCATGAGAATTGACATGTGGACTTTTACAGTAGATTTTTAGCCATGAAAGGACAAAGGGTGAGATCACATGTGTGGTACATATTTGAAGGGTCAGGAGAAAACTTCTAAATACGGATCAAAAATGTTTTGACATAGTAAATGAGAAAATCTCATGAATGTTATGTCAATCAGGTTGATAAAAATATCTCAGATTGCATGTGAAGCCCACACACTGTACCCCATGATTGAACTAATGTACACAGCTTGATTCCATAAAAAAAAAGATAGCAAAAATAAAAAGGAAGACTTCCCACTTTTAGAAGAGCATTACACTAATCTCAAGACTAGAAAAGATACAACAATGGAACATTTAAGGCCAGTACATAGGAGCCAAGATCCTCCGTAAAATCTTACCAAAAGGAATCCAACCATATATAAAAAGAATTTCACATCACAATCAATCACATCCCACAATCCTGGTAGGCAATGATGGTTCAACATGAAAAATTCAAAGAATCTACCTCATGAACTCACTACAAAAGGAAAACTTATCCTCAGATCCATACAAACAGAAACAGCATTTGACAGAATTCAATATTTCTTCACAGTAAAAAATCACCACAAAGTACAAATACAAGGAACTTCCTCAACACAATACAGGTATCAACTAACATCTGTAACTATCCAGGCTCACTGGGGATAATCTACATGCTGTCCCCCAAAGCTCAGGAACACACGAAGGGAATCTACTCTCACCACTGCTATTGAGCATCATGCTGTAAACTCTGGATACGTTCATAAGACAAGGAAAGGAAAGGAAAAGTAACATTTTTTGTCAAAAAAAATCCTGAAGAATCCACAAAGAGAGCAACATAAAACAACTTCTGGAACGAATGAGCCATTTGCATCAAGGTTGCAGGATACAGAGTTAATACACACAATTAATTGATTACTTAGATATCAACAAACAATAACTGGGATTTGAAATTGACACACAGTACAATTTAAATGAGCATAGAAATGACATTCTTGAATAAGACCTGGTAAAATATTTACAAGAACACGTGAGGAAAAGTACAAAACTGTGCTGAAGGAACTCAAAAGCAATCTATGTCCATGTGAAATAAAAATGTGGGTGGATGGGGGACTGTACATTGGCAAGATGTCAGTTTTTTCTAATTGAATGTAGAGACTCTGAGCAATCTTGACAAGTCTTATCAAAGACATGAACACACTGATTTTGAAAGTTGCATGCACAAAGGATTTAGAGAAGAAAATATCGAAGGAGAAAAATGACAAAGGACTGATTGCACCCAATTTCAGATTTGCCATGTGACAGGGTAGGACCTGTGACACAACAGACCATTGAATCAATGGAACAGAGAGCCTAGAAGTAAA
>CAUYON010103511.1:0-17553 GCA_963573935.1 Arctocebus calabarensis
GGTGCCTGTAGTCCCAACTACTTGGGAGGGGAGGCAGGATACTCGCTTGAGCCCAGGAGTTGGAGGTTGCTATGAGCTGTGATGCCACAGCACTCTACCCAGGGTGACAGCTTGAGGCTCTGTCTCAAAAAAAAAAAAAAATAGAAAAATTAGCTGGGTGTTATGGCAGGGGCCTCCCTGGAAGCTACTTGGAAGACTGAGGCAGGAAGATTGCTTGAACCCATGAGTTTGAGCTTGTTATAGGCTAATGACATGGCTGATGACATGACACTCTACCCCAGGCAACAGAGTGAGACTCTATCTCAAAAAAAATTGCTAGCACTTATTGAACTCCTACATAGGTCAGACACTGGTTTAGGGCATTTTATGTATATTGTTATTTAACCTTCACAGCAGTCCTATGAAGTTTATGAGGACTGTCTAGAAAGTATTCAACCATGTGATATGAAAAAAATAGTATTAGCAATGGCTGGATACTTTTTGGACAACCCTTGTATATTATTACCTCCATTTTACAGATGAAGAAAATTAAGTTCCAACAAGTTTAAATAACTTGCCCAAAGTTATATCATATAATTAGTTAATGATAGAACTAGAACTTGAACCCAAGCAATCTAGATCAAAATCTATACTTAGGCTATGGATTAGAAAATAAAGTATGACATGAAACATGTTATTACTTGGTGAGTTATTTTTCCTTACTGAGAATATTACCAAGCTTTCACCACACATATGATGAACATCCATTCTCTGACAAATTAATCTTGTATCTCATGATGAGTATGATTAGATAACTTCTTAGGCAACAGATTCATAGATCAAAGAGTTAGTAAATTCTTAATATAAAGTATATGCAGGAGGACTTTCTTTTGAGTCCTAGAAAGACAATGCTTAAATTTAATTATATTCATTCAATGATTCATTTACTCAACAACAGTAACCATTTTGTGTAAGGAATTGGGATGCGAGACAAGCCTCTTGGCTGCCCACCAACATCCTCTCAGACTGACCCTATTCTTAGTACAATCGCACCAGTTAAGAAAGTTCAGGTTCATAAACACCATTTCTTCAGGTTGATCAGTTTCTCAAAGATGAGCAATGCTAATCAAACTCCAGGGAAATAGGAAACTTTTGCTTCTGACTACAACGAAGTTAAAAGGGACCAGAGTTTCTTTCCCTTCTGCTGTACACACCTAGGAAGCTAGACAAAACACATAAAACAACTGTTTTTAGGCATTGGGCAATGGGCAGCACAGAACTGAGAAAGATAACAAACTAGCAGTAACTGCCTACAATTGCCCTGGCTTTTTGCCTAGAGGTATATTCTGGATCATAAAAATCAAAATACAGCAGTCTCGCTGAAAGATTGGCATTCATGGAGGCTAGGGCAGATGGAAGTCCCATACAGAATTCCAAAAAGGAAGAAGGTATGCAAAGAGCTCCAAAATATGCAGGTCCTGAGTCTTTGCTCCATATTAATGTGGCCATACATTGAGTTTAAGTTCCAGGACTGTGAGCTAAGAACAATTGAAGAGTTGTAACTGAACGATCGCCAGAGCTCATACAGGGCTAGAAAACATTCAAATGCTGTCTAATTAGAGGGAAATGCCCTATTAACCACCCAAGATATTCAGGAGAGACTACAGAAGAGTCAAACTTTATTAAGAGGTCTAAACTAACCCTAGAGGCTCAGCACCTGTGGCTCAATGGGCTAAGGCGCCAGCCATGTACACCTGAGCTGGCGGGTTCGAATCCAGCCTGGGCCCACCAAACAACAATGATGGCTGCAACCAAAAAATGGCCAGGCGTTGTGGCGGGTGTCTGTAGTCACAGCTACTTGGGAGTCAGAGACAGGAGACTCGCTTGAGCCCAGGAATTGGAGGTTGCTGTGAGCTGTGATGCCATAGCACTCTATCCAGGATGACAGCTTGAGGCTCTGTCTCAAAAAAATTAATTAATTAATTAATAAACTAGCCCTAGAGTAAAATATATGCTAAGCCTGCTTAATAAAACTTAAATACAAGCCTCAAAAATGGCAAACTCATCTGAAAGTAAGTTAACTGCCTGGTAAAACAAAGACCTATACTTGTTAAGGGAAGACTACAAAATGCAGACATTCAACTATGTAACACTAGCATCCATTCAAAAATTACTAGCTGTGCCAAGAAGCAGGGGGAAAAAATAAGGAGAAAAATCAATCAACAGAAGTGACCCAGAAATGACAGAGATGATAGAATTAGCAGACAAGTATGATAGAACTATATTGAGTATTGAGATTGGGTGCGGTGGCTCACGCCTGTAAGCCTAGCATTTTGGGAGTCTGAAATGGATGGATTGCTTGAGCTCATGAGTTTGAGACCAGCCTGAGCAAGAGCAAGACCCGTCTCTAAAAAGTAGCCAAGTAATGGCCAGCGGCAATGGCTCATGCCTGTAATCCTAGCACTCTGGAAGGCCAAGGCAGGTGGATTGCCCGAGCTCATGGGTTCGAGACTAGCCTGAGCCAGAGCGAGACTCCCTGTCTAAAAATAGTCAGGCATTGCGGAGGGTGCCTGTAGTCCCAGCTACTTGGGAGGTCGAAGCAAGAGAATTGCTTGAGCCCAACAGTTTGAGGTTGCTGTGAGCTATGAAGCCACAGTACTCTACCAAGGATGACAAAGTGAGACTGTCTCACAAAAAAAAAAAAGAAAGAAACAGACAAAGAAAAAAAATCTGTATTTGAGTATTTAAAAGAAAACATGAACACAATGAAGAAAGAAGACAAATATATTTAAAAAGAACTAAATGGAACTTTCACAGATATAAAATATAATCTCTGAATTGAAACTGAGCTCCATAGCGACAGTGCTGGGGCAAGTGAGAGCCAGACGGGCACTGGGTGTCTCTGTGCCTCGCTGAGGAAAAATAACTAAACGTGGCAAAGGAGATCCTAAGAAGCTGAGAGGCAAAATGTCATCATGTGCATTCTTTGTGCAAACTTGTCGGGAAGAGCACTAGAAGCACCCAGATGCTTCAGTCAACTGCTCAGTTTTCTAAGAGGTGCTCAGAGCGGTGGAAGACCACGTCTGCTAAAGAGAAAGGAGAATCTGAAGATACAGCAGAGGCAGACAAGGCCCATTATGAAAGAGAAATGAAAACCTCGATCCCTCCTAAAGGGGAAACCGAAAAGAAGGTCAAGGATCCCAATGTACCCAAATGGCATTCTTTGGCCTTTTTCTTGTTCTGAGTATCATCAAAAAAATCAAAGGAGAACATCCTGGCCTAGCTACTGGCGATGTTGCAAAGAAACTGGGAGAGATGTGGAATAACACCACTGTGGGTGACAAGCAGCCTTATGAAAAGGAGGCTGCAAGGCTGAAGGAAAAATACGAAGAGGATACCAAGATAAAGGAAAGCCTGAAGCAGCAAAACAAGGCGTCATCAAGGCTAAAAACAGCAAGAAAAGGGAAGAGGAGGAAGATGGGGATGATGAAGAAGAGAAGGAAGATGATAATGAATTAGTGCAGGTGTTTTCTTGTCTATAAAGCATTTAACGCCCCCTCACCCCATACACAATTCACTCTTTTTTTTTTGGATTCAGAGTCTCACTTTGTTGCCCTGGGTAGAGTGCCGTTGTGTCACAGCTCACAGCAACCTCAAACTCCTGGGCTCAAGCGTTTCTCCTGCCTCTGCCTCCCAAGTAGCTGGGACTACAGGCTCCCTCAACAACACCTGGTTATTTTTTGGTTGTAGCCGTCATTGTTGTTTGGCGGGCCCGGGCTGGATTCAAACCCGCCAACTCAGGTGTATGTGGCTGGTGCCTTAGCTGCTTGAGACACAGGTGCCGAGCCACAACTCACTCTTTTAAAGAAAAAAGTGGATCAGAAAAAAAAAAAGTTGAAGTATAAACCTGTGTAAGATTTGCTTTTAAACTGTACAGTGTCTTTTTTTTTAATAGTTAACACGCTACTGAATGTGTCTTTAGATAGCCCTGTCCTGGCGGTATTTTCAATAGCCACTAACCTTGCCTGATATGGTATGGGGGTTTGTAAATTGGCATGGAAATTTAAAGCAGGTTCTGGTTGGTGCACAGCACAAATTAGTTATTCAAGGGATGGTAGATTTTTCTTTTCTTTTCGACGGTCTTACTTTGTCACCCACAGTAGCGTGTCATGGTGCACAGCTCACAGCAATCTCAAACCCTTGGGCTAATCATTCTCCTGCCTCAGCCTCCCAAGTATCTGGGACTACAAGCACCCACCATAATGCCCAGCTATTTTTTTTAGAGACGAGGTCTCATTTTTGCTCAGACTTGTCTAGACCTCCTGAGCTTAGGCATTCACCTGCCCTGCCTCCCAGAGTGCTAGGATTACAGGCATGAGCCACCATACCCAGCTGGATGGTAGTTTTTTCATCTTCAGTTGTCTCTGATGCAGCTTTTACGAAAGAATTGTTCTGTTAACTGAACACCACTGTGTAATTGCAAAAAAAAAAAGTTGCAGTTGTTTTGTTGACATGCTGAATTCTTCTAATACAACTTAACTTGACAGCTGGGATTCCCCAGAGCAAGTTGCCAGAAAAGGAAGCAAAGAAATAAATTACTACAAAATTAGTGGTTTACAATATAAATGTATTATCTTGCAGTTTTGTAGGTTACTATCTGGTAGCTTTGTAGTCTGACATGACTGTCCTGCTGTTAGGAGACTCAAGAAGCCCTATGGATAACCCAGGAAGTGAAGAACGGAAATCTCTTGCAAACAGCCAGCGCTGAGTTGTCCCATATGTGAACAACCCATCCTAAAAGTAGATACCCCAGCCCCAATGAGTCTTTAGATAACCCACAGCTCAGGGTGACATCTTAACTGCAATTTCTTTTTTGTTTTGTTTTTCTTCGAGACAGAGCCTCGAAGAAAAACACCTGTATAGAGTGCTGTAACATCACAGCTCACGGCAACCTCCAATTTCTGGGCTCAAGCGAGTCTCTTGCCTCTGTCTCCCAAGTAGCTGGGATTACAGGCGCCCACCACAACGCCCGGCCATGTTTTGGTTGCAGCTGTCATTGTTGTTTGGTGGGCCTGGGCTGGATTCGAACCTGCCAGCTCAGGTGTACGTGGCTGGCGCCTTAGCCCAGGCGCTGAGCCCTTAACTTCAATTTCATGAGAAACACTGAGACAGAATCACCCAGCTGAGCCCCTGCTGGATTCCTAACTCACAAAAATTATGCAAGATAGTAGGAATTTATTTAAGCCATTAAGTTTAAAATATTGAGTCTCCTAGCAGTAGACAGAATCTCTTCAATAAATAGTGCTGGGGCAGCGCCTGTGGCTCAGTGAGTAGGGTGCCGGTCCCATATACCGAGGGTGGTGGGTTCAAACCTGGCCCTGGCCAAAAAGAAAATTAAAAAAAAGAATTGGAAAAAAAATCCCATGAAACAAATATGCATACGTGAATAGTTTTTGCCTTTTATGTAGGAGAAATTTCTTCGGGGATATAGGATTATCTTGATCCCTATTAAGGAAATTCCTCCTCCAGTCTCAGGGGAACCTAGGAAACTAGAGCAATCTGAAGATTTCTTGGTCAGCAGCTACCATTGTTATAGCTCTTATTACATCTGATGTCACAACTTGTCACTATAATTACAAATTACTGAGATTGCTTACTGATGTCTTTAAGCTTCCCAAGAGCGGAGACTGGGCCTGTTAAGCTCACTTTCACATCCCATCCCCAGGGTCTAGCATATTGGCTGGCACAGAGCATGCACTCAATATATAATTGTTAAACAAATTCTCTACTTCTTTCAAAGTCCATAGACTAATGACATAAACACAAAGTCTGGCTCTTTTTCTTGCATAAGGAATTGCTTTCCTTGAACCTAGTCGGTGCAGAAATTCTGCCCCGAACACCTCACTCTGCCATGTCCTCTGTGAGTTCTCCCTCTCCCTTCCTTTTCTCTTCCCTCTCCTCTGCCCTAGCCCATCTCTCTTCTCCAACCCATGTGACTCACTTCTCTACCTTTCAGCAGTTCTCAACCTGTGGGTCGCGACCCCTTTGGGGGTCGAACAACCCTTTCCCCTTTCACAGGGGCCACCTAAGACCATCGGAAAACATGTATTTCCTATGGTCTTAGGAACTGAGACACCGCTCCTCATGTGTGGGGGTCACCACAACATGAGGAACTGAATTCGAGGGTCGTGGCATTAGGAAGGTTGAGAATTACTGCTAGATGATATCAGAGATGGCAATCCTAGGCGGCTGTGCTCCTTAACATTCTCATCTCTTTTCTCGAATCTGGTTTTTCCACTTTGGTGAAACTCATGTGATCTAATGTGACTCCTTTCCCTGCACACAATTCTTCCTTCTTCCCATGCCACTCCCATGTCTTTGCCCATTCTGTTCTTTCCACTAAGAGAAATGCTAATTTCTCCTTGCCAGTGCATTGGATATGGCCTATAAATTATTAATTTTTAGAAATCATTCCTGCCTAAACACCTTTCTTTCTTTCTTTTTTTTTGAGCCGGAGTCTCACTATGTCGCCCTTGGTAGAGTGCTATGCTCTCTGTGAGTGCACAGCTCACAGCAACATCAAACTGTGGGGCTTAAGCGATTCTCTTGCCTCAGCCTCCCAAGTAGCTGGGACTACAGGTGCCTACCGCAGTTGTCATTATTGTTTAGCAGGCGCAGGCTGGGTTTGAACCCACCAGCCTCAGTGCATGTGGCAGGCGCTCTGCCCACTGAGCTACGGACACTGCCCCCTAAACATCTTTCAACCTCTCTGCCATGCTTCTTTCCAGCCCTTTGGATTAACCTAAAGCATGGGATTTTGTGCTTATGGAGATGCCACTCATTTGTTCCATCATAATGGATTTATATATAGTTACGATACTTTCCACTAACTATAAACTCTTTCCAAATGGAGCCTGCTTGCCTCTTCCTTATATCTCTTTTTCTTTCTTTCTTTTTTTTTTTTTTTTGCTGCAGTTTGGCCGGAGCCGGGTTTGAACCTGCCACCCTTGGTTATGGGGCCGGCACCCTACTCACTGAGCCACAGGCGCTGCCCCTTTCTTTCTTTCTTTCTTTTTCTTTTTCTTTCTTTCTTTTTTTTTTTTTTGAGACAAGAGTTTCGCTCTGTTGCCCAGGCTAGAGTACCATGGCATCAGCCTAGCTCACAGCAACCTCAAACTCCTGGCTTCAAGAGATCCTCCTGCCTCAGCCTCCTGAGTGGCTGTGACTACAGGTGTTCACCATAATGTCCAGCTAATTTCTTTATTTTTAGTAGAGACAGGGTCTTACTTTGCTCAGGCTGGTCTTGAACCCCTGAGCTCAAGGAATCCACCCACTTCGGCCTCCCAGAGTGCTAGATTATAGGAGTGGGCTACCACATCCAGCCCTTCTTTGAATCTCTTTTTCTTTCTTGCACAACTGCCCAGGACAGAGTTCTGCACAGATCTGCACAGCACCTCAATATATGCATCCATGAGTCATTCATCCCACAGGGTAGGCTGGAAAGGAAGTTGAGTTTGATTCCACAGAAAGAGCTTACAGGAGAATGTCTTCCTGGGACCAATTTCTCAGATGCACCTAGAAAAAAGGTGTTATTGTTTCTTTGCCAGTGGGTTCCTTGAAACATGCTCAGTGAAGATTCCTTGAAATATACTCTGCCATGTAGCACAAATAAGCCATATAATTACATTCTTTTTTTTTTTTGAGACAGAGTGTCACTATGTCACCCTTGGTAGAGTGCTCTGGTATCACAGCTCACAGCAACCTCCAACTCTTGGGCTTAAGTGATTCTCTTGCCTCAGCCTTCCAAGTAGCTGGGACTACAGGCACCCACCACAATGCACAGCTATTTTTTGGCTGTAGTTGTCATTGTTGTTTGGTAGGCCTGGGTTGGATTTGAACATGCTGGCTCCAATGTATGTGGCTGGCGCCCTAGCTGCTTGAGCTATAGGCGCCGAGCCTAATTACATTATCTTAAACAGAAAAGCTCAGAATGTAGAGTCCCTGCGTCAGACCAAAAGCCATGTAACTCAGATTTTTTTTTTTTTTTTTTTGAGACAGAGCCTCAAGCTGTCACCCTGGATAGAGTGCCATGGCATCACAGCTCACAGCAACCTCCAATTCCTGGACTCAAGCGAGTCTCTTGCCTCCACCTCCCAAGTAGCTGGGACTATAGGCACCTGCCACAACGCCTGGCCATGTAATTCAGGTTTTTAAAAACAAACCTTTTGTTTTGAAATAACTTTAGACTTACAGACAAGTTACAAACATTATAAAGTTTCTATATACTCCTTATTTAACTTTCCCCACTGTGAAAATCTTATATTGCCATGGTACATTTGTCAAAGCTAGAAATAGATATTGATATATTATCAACTAAACTCCGGACTTTATCTGGATTTCACCGGTTTGGCCATTAATACTCTCGTTCTCTGCCAAGATCCAATTCAGGGTACAACATTGCATTTAGTTGTCATGTCTCCCCAATCCTTTTCATTCTAACAATTTCTCAGTCTTTCCTTGTTTGTCATGACTTGTTGGTTTTATTTATTTATTTATTTATTTTGAGACAGAGCCTCAAGCTGTCACCCTGGATAGAGTGCTGTGACATCACAGCTCACAGCAACCTCCAATTCCTGGGCTCAAGCAAGTCTCTTGCCTCTGCCTCCCATGTAGCTGGGACTACAGGCGCCCACCACAACGCCTGGCCATTTTTTGGTTGCAGCCATCATTGTTGTTTGGCGGCCCGGGGCTGGATTCGAACCCGCCAGCTCAGGTGTACGTGGCTGGCCCCTTAGCCTGTTGAGTCACAGGCGCCGAGCCGACTTGATGGTTTTAAATAGCACAGGCTAGATATCCTCTAAAGCAGTGGTTCTCAACCTTCCTAATGCCGTGAACCTTTAATACAGTCCAAACCTTTTTTTTTTTTTTTTTGGAGACAGATCCTCAAGCTGTGACCCTGGATAGAGTGCTGTGGCATCACAGCTCACAGCAACCTCCAATTCCTGGGCTCAAGCGAGTCTCCTGCCTCTGCCTCCCAAGTAACTGGGACCACAGGCGCCCACCACAATGCCCGGCCATTTTTGGTTGCAGCCGTCATTGTTGTTTGTTGGGCCTGGGCTGGATTCAAACCCACCAGCTCAGGTGTACGTGCCCGTTGAGCCACAGGCACCAAGCCAACAGTCCAAACCTTTAATACCGGTTGAGAACTGCTGCTCTAAAATATTCCTGACTCTGGGTTTATCTTCCTCTTGATTAGACTGGGATTATGAGTCTTCTCTATTCCTTCTCTTTCTCCTCCTCTTCTTCCTTTTCCTCCTTCTCTTTTGTCTCCTCCTCCTCCTCCTCCTTCTCCTGATAGGCGGCCCATTCTGTTGCCCTAGGTAGAGTGCTATGGCATCATCAGAGCTCATAGCAACCTCAAACTCTCAGGCTCAAGTGATCCTCCTGCTGCAGCCTCCTGAATACCTGGGAATCCAGGTGCTGCCACAGTGCTGGCTAATTGTTCTATTTCTTTAGTAGAGACGGGGTCTTGCTCTTGCTCAGGCTGATCTAAGAACTCCTGACCTCATATGATCCTCCCACGTTGGCCTCCCAAGATGCTACGATTACAGATGTGAACCACTGCACCTGGCCCATGAGTCTTTTTAAAAGAATGACTGCAGAAATGAAGGGTCCTCATCACGCCACCCTGATAATACGTGACACCCATATGACATCACTGGTAATGTTAACCTTCTTTAGTTGGTTAATGGCCTGTTTGCCAGACTTCTGCAAGGTAAAATGACCATCTTCTCCTCTTCCTACTCTATTCTTTGGACAGCTCAGATTTTGATGGGCATCAAAAGCCATCTCATAAGCTAGCAGAGTAATTTGACATTACAATGGCCTTAGTCTTTATGGAGATAAAAGACTATTATTATGATTATTTTGAGACGGTCTCACTATGTCACCCTTGGTAGAGTGCTGTGGCATCACAGCTCACAGCAACCTCAGATTCCTGGGCTTAAGTGATTCTTTTGCCTCAGCCTCCCAAGTAGCTGGAACTACAAATGCCCGCCACCATGCCTGGCTAGAGATAAAAGATTACTTACTCAGAACATTTCAAATTCAAGCTGGAGTCCAACAAGACAATCATTTCAAAGTCTTAGCCCTCTGAACTATTGGGACAAGCCAACATTTATCAATACCCACTGGTCAAGCAAAGGAACACTACATGGCTCTAAAAATGTCAAGACAATTGAACGTAACCTACTGGCAGCTGGGATGCTCCAGCTCCTTAAAATCTGGAGAAAAATTGATTAAGATCTTTAATATATAAACCATGGATGTCCAAAACACCTCTCAAGTTTTCTCCAAATTCCCAGGAATATGTCATCTTGGTGCTCCCTTCTGATCACAGCTCTTATTTTGGCCACATTTTTTTACTGTTTTAAACACTAGATTGTGTCTCTGTCCTTTTATCTCTTCACTGGCAGCCAGGGCCCAAAATAGCACACCCTGCCTTCTTTTTGATGCGTCCCATTCCAAACATAAACACAAGACTAGAAACTTTGCTGAAGGTTTGTGGGTTATAATGAAGGGCTGCATCTCGAACCCTATAGCAACAAATACAAGCAATGTTAAATAATCTGTCTGACCACCTTGTTCACAGGAAGTGTGTTCTCCATGTACCTAACCCCCCTGGTCATCCAGCCTCTTACAATCTCTGTTTGGCCGGCTTCTATCTCTGAAGTGCCCCCCCTTCTGGCATCCTTTTCTAGATCAAAAAACAAAAACAGTGACCAAATTCTTCTCCCTTCCTCTTTCAGAGCAGTTTAGGTATCTCTTTTTGGTGGTAAGACTACTGTCATGCCCTGAGGTCTCGCCTTCTGCCCCAGCAGCTTTTAAGTCATTCTGGTGCCAGCTCTCAGGATGTTTTCTTCATTGGTACCAGGATCCATTCATCCTCTTACTCAACAAACATGTATGGAGTCCCTGTGATAAAGACTCGAGGATATCAAGCTAATTTTTGTAAGATTCCAACCTCTGATCGGGATCTCCAGTAAAGGGGAACAAATGTTAGCCAAACACTTACCATGTGGCAAGCACAGTGATGGGACTTTTTACCTGAGCTATATTTTACCTCAGAGAAACTCTGTGAGGTAGATTTTGTGACTTCCTTTTTACTATTGAGGAAATTGTGGCTCAGAGACCATGGTGTCCCGTAAATGCTTAACCACCTTACTAGGGAGGAAGGGACCATGATTTGTAATGTTTTTGATTTCTGTTTTGTAAATACTCCTAGCACAGCTAATATCCAGCTACCAAGGTGACATGGCCAAATGTAGAGCTGAGAAGAGACGCTCAGAAGTATGGTATTAAATAGTATTTCAACTGAGGCCAGGCGCCGTGGCTCACCCCTGTAATCCTATACTCTGGAAGGCTGAGGCAGGTGGATTGTTCAGTTCAAGAGTTCAAGACCAGCCTAAGCCAGAGCGAGACCCCCATCTCTACTAAAAATAAAAATAACCAGCTGGACGTAGTGGCACATACCTGTAATCCTAGCTACTCGGGAGGCTGAGGCAAGAGCCTAAGACTTTGAAGTTGTTGTGATCTATGATGCCACAGCTCTCTACCCAGGGCTACAGAGTGAGACTCTGCCTTAAAAAAAAGTAAAGAATAGCGTGTCAATTGTGGCTCAGTGGGTAGGGTGCCAGCCTCACATACTGAGGGTGGCAGGTTCAAACCCAGCCCCGGCTGAAATGCAAAACAAAAAAATAGCCCGGCGTTGTGGCAGGAGTCTGTAGTCCCAGCTACTCTGGAGGCTGAGGCAAGAGAATCGCCTAAGCCCAGGAACTGGAGGTTGCTGTGAGCTGTGTGACGCCACGGCACTCTACCAAGGGCGATAAAATGAGACTCTGTCTCTACAAAATAAATAAATAAATAAATAAGTAAATAAGTAAAATTTAAAAAAAAAGTAAAGAATGGTATTTTCACCACAAAGATATTACCACGTGAATAACCTCAAGAGCAAAGACAATTATAAAATGCAGCAAAATAATTAGGAAGTTTTGTGTTTTGAGTATTTATTAGTTTTCAATATAATTTACTGTTCTTGGCCAGGGCTGGGTTTGAACCCGCCACCTCTGGCATATGGGACTGGCACCCTACTCCTTTGAGCCACAAGTGCCGCCCCAGTTTTCAATATAATTTAATTGTAAATGTATATATATATTTTTATAAAATTCTACTTATTAATCATGATAAAATATACATAACACATTTATCATTTCAATCATTTTTAAGTCTGCAATTCAGTGGCATTAAGTACATTTAAAATGTTGTATAATTATCACTACCATTTATTTATAGAACTTTTCATCACTCCAGAAAGAAACTTTGTATTCATTCCTTCCTCCCTCCCCCTAGATCCCGGGAATTTTTATTCTAGTTTCTTATTTTAATTAGTTTATTTATTTAAATTAATTTTTTTTTTTTTTTTGAGACAGAGTCTCACTGTGTTGCCCTCAGTAGAATGCGGTAACATCACAGCTCACAGCAACCTCAAACTCTTGGGCTTAAGCGATTCTCTTGCTCCCAAGTAGCTGGGACTACAGGTGCCTGCCACAATGCCCGTCTATAAATTAATTGTTTTTTAAAGATGAGATCTTGCTCTGTAGCCCTGGTTGGTCTTGAACACCTGGACTCATGCAAATTCTCCTGTCTCACCCTTCTGCAGAGCTGGCATTACAGACATATGCCACTGCACCTGGTTTCAATCTACTTTCTGTCTCTACCAATTTGCCTATTTTAGATATTTTATGTAAATGGAATCATACACATTTATTAATTTGTACCAGCTTATTTCACATAGAATAATGTTTTCAAGATTCATCCATGTTATAACTTATATCAAAATTTCATTTCTTTTTATGGCTGAATAATATTCCATTGCATGCCTCTATCACATTTTGTTTATTCATTCACATGTTGATGGACACTTTTGGCTATTGTTTTGGTTATTTCCATCTTTTGGCTATTGTGAACAATGCTACTATGAACATTGGTGTACAACAATCTATTTGAGTCTCTCTATTTAATGTTATTTAATTTTTTTTTGTAGAGACAGAGTCTCACTTTATCGCCCTCGGTAGAGAGCCATGGCGTCACACAGCTCACAGCAACCTCCAACTCCTGGGCTTAGGTGATTCTCCTGCCTCTGCCTCCCGAGTAGCTGGGACTACAGGAGCCCGCCACAACACCCAGCTATTTTTTGATGCAGTTTGGGCGGGGCCGGGTTTGAACCCGCCACCCTCGGTATGTGGGGCCGGCACCCTACTCACTGAGCCAGAGGCGTCGCCCAATGTTATTTAATTTTTAATAATGCACATGTTCATCAAATTGCTGACAAAATTACTGAAAATTTAATAATCAGCTCAGGTGAGACTACTAGAGCCTACATTAGCAAAATATTGGAGTGTCCATAATTTACCCAATTGGACACAAACAAGGGCCAACTTGAAATTCAAGCTTGCCGGCACGGTGGCTCATGCCTATACCCCTAGCACTGTGGGAGGCTGAGGCAGGTGAATTGCCTGAGCTAAGGAGTTTGAGACCAGCCTGACGGTCTCATGGTGATGCAGCGCAAGACCTCATCTCTAAAAATAGCTGGGCGTTCTAAAAGGTGCCTGTAGTTCCAGCTACTTGGGAGGCCGAGGCAAGAGAATCACTTAAGCCCAAGAGTTTGAAGTTGCTGTGAGTTGTGATGCCACGGCACTCTACCTAAAAAGTGAGACTCTGTCCCCCCCCCCAAAAAAAAATAAAAAATAAAAGAAATTCAAGCTTACCACACCAGTATTTTCCAAATTTTCCTGATGAGAATTTCTTGTGATAGCTATTAAAATACTAATTTGTCTCAGTCCGAAAACTTCTGCTATTAGCCCCTAGTAACACCCAAACCTGGGCCTACAGTTGCGGGCAGGGCATGGTATGAACACAGTGCCCTGAAAGAGAGGAGGTGACAGTGAATCCTTTGGGAAGAAATTGCTATAAAATGTGGGATGCATTTTTGTTCTCCAAAATTGAGAACAAAACTCGTGAACTCCAATAGTCATTGACTCTACAATTCTCTCCTGCTCATCTCCCTGAGTTCCGTCTTAGGAAAGAAAGGCTTTCAGAAAGCGCCAAGTGGAAATCATTAGGCCCAGCAATTTGACAGGATCACAGACGCTTGCATATCATTAGACTATTTAGAAACATGCTCTGAAGTTCTGAGGCTGTCATTCTGCGGTGTTATTTTGATACCCTGACAAGATATTTTTAGAGCACATGAAGCCCAAATTAAAACATTGCTACAAAAAAATAAAGTGAAATTAAATCAGGGCTCCATTAAATGGAAAACTACAGTAAATATCAAATCAGAGTGAGCAAAAAAGTACCCAACATCTTTGAGAACTATTCTGAGAGGAGCAGAAGGTGAACAGATGCTCCTGACCTGTGTGCTCAGATATGCCTGGGTCCTGCCAGGGGGGAGGGGGAGGCCTCCTGCTTGCAGCCATCTTGCCTGGCCCTGACACCTTGTATTAGCTCAAGGGGAGCTTCCTATCCACTGGAGAGGGCTGGGTGTAGGCTGCTGGCAGGAGGCAAAGAACTTTAGCTTCACTCTACGTGGATGAGGATCTCCCTGGCCTCCTGTTTACTCCCTGGTTCCCTGAGTTGGGCCTGGAATATGGTTGGTTAGTTAAGCTTTAACCCCCTTACCTTCTTCCTCTGCTCTCTTTCTTTCAAGACTAGCCCTGTTTCTGGTATTTCTCATAGTGCCTCCTTCTATTGGAGAAAACAACCACCAACCACGTGCTATGGGTTAAAAAAATCACTGCTGAGAAGACGATCCCGTTAGGTGAGAACCGTTAGATCACTGGTGTTTAACATCTCTGGGAATACAGACCTCTTTGATGAGTCCTCACTCCCAATTTGCTGGATGGAGTTTCAAGGTTTATCAACTCCCTCAAACCCATCAGTGGGTCACATTGAGAGACTCGGTCTTAGGTAGTGGTTCAAACTGTGGTGGCTTTGGAATAGGGATGCCATGCCTCAGCTGGGAGTTTTCGGCCTATTCCGCAGACCCAGAACTCCAGCTACGATAGGAATTTGGCCTTCCTTTTCTTGGAGTTTTGATACAATTCTAATGGGATAATTTGGAGCAAGTTTTAAGAGGCTACTTTTGGCAATTCTAAAATACCCTTGAGTTACTTAGTCCAGAAAAGGGATAGAAAAGTCTTGGGCGGCACCTGTGGCTCAAGGAGTAGGGCTCCAGCCCCATATACCAAAGGTGGCAAGTTCAAACCTGGTCCGGGTCAAAAACTGCAACAACAACAAAAAAAGAGAGTCTTTAGGGGAATATGAAGTTTCTGCGTCACTGTTGAACCCAGAGAGAGAGAGATGGGCAGATCTTCAAATTTATGAGGAGAAATGTAAGCAATAGATCTAAGAGTTATTTTCCATATTCACTTAGTTCAATACATAAACAAGAATTTCCTGAGTTCTATCATGTGTACCAAGGGGTAGGGGTAAAGGATTAGGATTATGAAATTGGTCCATGCCACTAAGGAGCATGCTTTGGGAGGCCAAGATGGGAAGATTGTTTGAGGTCACGAGTTTGAGACCAGCCTGAGCAACATAATGAGACCTTGTCTTTACAAGAAAATTGTTAAAAAATTAATCAGGCCTGGTGGCACCCTACTGTAGACTCCGCTATTAAGGAAACTGGCTTGAGCCCAGGAGTTTGAGGTTATAGTGAGATATATTCAAAGCACTGGTCTACAGAGTGAGACCCTGTCTCAAGTAAGGAAGAAAGGAAGGAAGGATTGGAGGGAGGGACGAAAGAACGAAAAAAGGAAGAGAAAGGAAGAAAAAATAGTAATAATAAAGCTGAGAGTGGACACCTTAACGCTATCTATCTGCCAGACGCCTTGAGTACATAGCACGTGGTTGGTGGTTGTTTTCTAAAAAATAAATGTGAGGGGGCAGGGAAATAACTTTGTTGAAAGAGCTGATTTGCCCTATGGAGTCTTTTTATGCTGACCAATTAAGTTTTGAACAATGTCTCCCAAAGGCAATGGATTTTTGTTTTGTTTTAGTTAATGTTGTGAGTTGAGCCATTATTCCTGGCTACTGTTAGGTTTGATTGTCTCTTCAGCCTATTCCCCACAGTTGACAATAAAACCGTTATGGGAATAGGGCAGCCATCCAGAGCCTGGGGCTTGCTGGAGGAAAAGGAGGGTGGAGAGGGGTGAAGGACTGGGCAGGGACAGCTAAGCTTTGAAGTTCTAACATTTATTTCCCCCGTCTCAATTATAGATATTCAGAGCTCTATATTCACTTACGTGAACATGTATTTATACAGATGTATGTATTCAACTTCTTGGTTCTTTCTTTCTTTCTTTCTTTTTTTTGCTTCGCTTCCAGCTTTGACGCATCTTTGTACTCACTTTTTTCTTTCTTTCTTTTTTGAGACCAAGTCTCACTCTGTGGTCCTGGGTAGAATGCTGTGGCATCATCATAGCTCACAGCAACCTCAAACTCTTGGGCTCAAGGGATCCTGTTGTCTCAGTCTCTGGAGTAGCTGGGACTACAGGTGCCTGCCACAACAATCAATAGAAAAACAGTTGTTTTTCTATTTTTTGTAGACACAGGGTGTCCCTCTTGCTTAGGCTGGTCTTGAACTCCTAAGCTCAAGAAATCTGGCTTCAGCCTTTCAGACTGCTAGGATTATAGGCATGAACCACCACACCTGCCTATATCCACTTTTAAGTTGTAATGTACATACCCTTTTGTGTTCTGTATTTATTTATTTAGTTTCCAGACAGAGTGTTGCTCTGTTGCCCTGGATAGAGTGCCATGATGTTAGAGCTCACATCAATTTCAAATTCTTGAGTTTTTTGCCTCAGCCTCCCAAGTAGCTGGGACTACAGGTGTGTACGACCAGCCTGATGAATTTTTTCTATTATTAATAGAGACAGGATCTTGCTCTTGCTCAAGCTGGTCTGGAACTCTTGAGTTCTAGCAATCCTCCTGCCTTGGCCTCCCAGAGTGCTGTGATACAAGTGTAAGCCACTGTGCCCAGCCTGTGTTCTATTTTTAAACTTAGCATGTATAATGTTTTGTTTTTTATTTCCCCAGAGTAACAAAGATTTTATCTAGGGAGAACAAAGAGAAAGTTTAGAACACTTCCAAAAAGAGTTGGAAGTGGGTCCCACTCATGATAGAGAGAAGGTGAGAGAGATCTTATGCAATGTTTTTAATGATGTTATTTTTATGAGATTTTTAAAAAATACTTTTTTCTGACTGTAAACGTAAAGCACATTCAGTGTTTTTTCTAATATAGTCAATATTCAAAGAATGTGAAAAATCACCCTTGATATTTCAAAGTATATCCTTCAAGACTTTTTTTTTTTTTTGAGACAGAGCCTCAAGCTGTCACCCTGGATAGAGTGCTGTGGCATCACAGCTCACAGCAACCTCCAATTCCTGGGCTCAAGCGAGTCTCCTGCCTCCGCCTCCCAAGTAGCTGGGACCACAGGCGCCTGCCACAAC
>CAUYON010103512.1:0-13668 GCA_963573935.1 Arctocebus calabarensis
GCGCCTGTAGTCCCAACTACTTGGGAGGCGGAGGCAGGAGACTCGCTTGAGCCCAGGAATTGGAGGTTGCTGTGAGCTGTGATGTCACAGCACTCTATCCAGGGTGACAGCTTGAGGCTCTGTCTCAAAAAAAAAAAAAAAAAAATTCTGGAGATGAATAGCAGCGATGGTTTTAACACAACATTATAAATGCATTAATCCTACTGAACTATAAACTTCAAAATGGTTAAGATGATAAATTTGATGTTGTGTGTATTTTAACATGATAAAAATAAAAAAACCCAACAGTATATATCGATACATATATAAGATTCTGATACAATTTAATTGTTATTTCTAATTTCTAATAGAAATTACTTTGAAACAAACAAACAAAAAAATTCCCTGATTTTAAAGGCACAATTTAATGAGTTTTGACAAATGTCATCACCTGTTTATTTGCTACCACAATCTAGACGCAGAACATTTTCATCTCCCATTTACCTTTTCTCAGTTGATCTCCATCCCAGGGAACCAATGATCAGCTTTTTGATTCATCTTTCTCTAAAAAGTGCCATTTTATATATATATATATATTTAATTTCTTTGTTGTTGTTGTTGCAGTTTTTTTTTGGCTGGGGCCAGGTTTGAACCTTTCACCTCTGGTATATGGGACTAGTGCCCTAATCCTTGAGCCACAGGAGCCGCACCCTCCCCTTTTTTTTTGAGACAGTCTCACTATGCTGCTCTTGGTAGAGTGCTGTGGTGTCACAGCTCACAGCAACCTCACACTCTTGGGCTTCAGCTATTCTCTTGCCTCAGTCCCCCAAGTAGCTGGGAATACAGGCACCCACCACAATGCCCAGCTATTTTTTGGTTGCAGCTGTCATTGTTGTTTAGCAGGTCCAGGCCAGGCTCTAACCTACTAGCCTCTGTGTATGTAGTGAGTAGGCCGGCACCCTACTCACTGAGCTACAGGCACCGAGCCAATGCCATTAAATTTTAAAATTAATTATAAATGTAGCAAAGATAACCAGACAGTAGCATTTAAATAAACAATAGTTAACCCTCTATTATACACCTGTGTGTACTAAATGGTCTCTGAATAATATTGGCCAATCTGTAGAGAGATCTCTCTGAATGCTCCTATGTACCCTGTGGGAATTACGCATTCCTTTGCCTTCTTGACAAATGAGGAGTGGAGGCTCCAAGACGTCCTCCTTTTTTTTTTTTTTTTCCTCTACCAATCCCTGCCAAATTCTGAGCTTGCTGGGTGGTCTCTTTTTGGAATAATGATCCGCATGGGGGGAAATGGGTTTTGGTGAATCTGAAGTCTTAGGGAAAAATAATGCATGTTCTAGCAGGTTCTAGCAAAAATAATTGGGCTGAGATTCAGGAGCCCCTGGGTTGTAGCCTCAGCTTGGTCAGGAGCCAACAGCGCAGTCTTGGCGTTCTCATCACCATGTTCACAGCCTTTTCTATCCCAAGCTGTACTACAGTCCTTATTTCCTGATAGATTTTTTTCTCTTAACAATTTTTTTATTAAATCATAACTGTGCACATTAATGCATTTATGGGGTACAGTGTGCTGATTTTATATACAATTTGGAATGCTTACATCAAACTGGTTAACACAGCCTTCACCTCACTTACTTAATTATTGTGTTAAGACATTTATACTCTATTCTTAATAGATTTGACATGTACCCCCGCAATATGCACCATAGGTGAGGTCCCCCCTCCTGATCACCCTCCCTCCACCTGGCCTCCCCCCATCCTCCCCTCTCCCTCCCCTTCCCTCCTTCATCCCCCTAGATCTTTCTCCAATACAAAATAATTTTCCATCAGAAGGTGCAGGCAGGGGATTTGACAGGGGCCCAGGGGAGTGCTTATGTACTTAAGAATGTACATTTGATAGTGTAATGTAAAATTCTAATTGTCAAATAAAACTAAAATCATTACCTTCATAAAGTGAGAACTGGAAGTGAAGCTGAACAAGATTTTCTTAGATGTTGGGACACAGGTTTAGAAATGATGAAAATCGTTCACTTGCCATAATCAGAAAGGAGCAAACTCAGCACCCTCAGATGGAAGGTGGAGGCCCCAGAAAAAGGTTTTATGGTTCAACAGGGCAGTTAAAAAAAAAATCTCAGCTGTCATCAAATCCAGAACAAAACCACCAAGTCAAGCCCTTCTGATCCTCTCAGCAGGAGAACCCTGGATTCCTGCTTGGGCTAACAGCAGAGGGTGCCCTGGACCCCACTCGCCATTGATCACACTTCTCAGTGAATGGAGACTGCCCGGGGGGTCTGCTGGTTTAGCCACCTGTAGCAAATCGAAAGCATCCTGGAAAATGAAAGTCAGCCCAATGCAGCGCCGTCGGGGCTTCAGCGGTCCAAGTGCGCACAGAGCACGGGAGGACTCTCATGGTTGGCTACAGCGCCCCCTGCTGGCCAGCGCTGCCCTTCCTTCTGCCCCGCTTGGCTTCCTCCAGCCACACACTCCAGGGAGTCCCAGCAAACACCCAGGCTTAAGCTTCAGCCTACCTGGACACCTTCCTGTCCACCTGACCATCTCCGTGAACCTCCCTTTCCCTACATGCAGCAGGATCTCACCTGAACTCTCAGAGCACTGCCTTGAGTACCAGATGCCCGGTACCTGGCTGACCCTCAGGACAGGCTGTCATTACTTCATGAACTACATTCCAGGCCCTTTGTGTCTCCCTCCCTATGACCCTCAGGACAAGCCCAAAAGCAACTTGAGGAGGCAACAGGCCAGCAGTTCATGACTTGCCCAGAGAGTGGCCAGGCGTGGGTGCTTTGAGCAGGGCATCTGACCAGGAGCTCATTCCCCAGGATGAGGCCATGGTGCATCCTGAAATGCAGTGCAGCCTAGGTCTACAAACCCAACTGTAGTCAAATTCCAGTGTCACCACTTACAGGGGATGGGGGTGGAGCCAGAGGCTGCCGTCTACCCCCTCCCTGGCTGGATTTGGGTCATGTCCCCCGGTGCAGCGGCTGCCACCCTCAGCAAGCCCCACATTTATCAAGCATTTACCACGGATCTTTAAAACGAAAGCTGCAGGGGAGGGCAATTAAGTTTAATAGGAGCCGCCGTCGATTTAAAGGCACCAGGGGGAAGTAATTAGATTTAACAGAAGCCATGGCTTTCTGAACCGAGACACACAGCGTGGGGGACCCTAGTCTGGAAAGCCTTCGGGATGATGTCTTTTTGTGAAGACTTTCCCCGTGACATTTTCTGCGCGCTCCGTCATTAACGCCAGTCACTGTATGAATGTGGCCTTTGCTCATTGAAATTCATTCGTCCTGGCATTTCTGTGTTGCGTCTCCAGCACTTTGCCCTCCCCTCGTCTCTGCTTGGGGCCAGCATGGCTCTTTCCCCAAATCAGACTCCTGAGGCCCCATACCTAGGAGGTGAGGGGCAGGAGAAATAATGAGAAAGAATCAGGTTAAGCCAGAGTCCCCCTAGGAAGACCCCTTCCCCCCCTGCCGGATATTCCTTAGATGCCCCGGTTCCTCACCTGGCGCCTGCCCCGACGCCAGGAAGCCCATCACCAATTCTCCGCCTCTCCGCACCAAATAGGGCTCTGCCGACCTCCCGGACCGCGCGGCCCCCGCAGTTAGGGGACCCGAGGATCGGTCCACCGACATAGGCACCTCAAAAACGGAGTCCTGCGCCCCCGACTCCAGGCTGGGAAGTCGGAGCTTGCCAGCTTACCCTGCCAGAAAGCCATCTTCCCAAGGACCACCCTTTCAGCTCCCACCTCCAGAGACGGCCGCGAGGCGCGAGGCAGACCCGGGACACGCAGGGGGAGCGCGGCCGGAGCGCCTGCAGCGCCCGGAGGCCAACACCGAGGCCGCGGCGCCACCTGGCGCCCGCCGGGCTGCAAACCCTTCCATTGTTTCTCCGTCGGCTGAGATCGCTCCCGGGCCCCCGTCGGGGGTAATTTACCCGGAGAAAAGGGGCCAGGGGGCGGGAACGCTAGAAGATAAAGCCGAGAGGACGCGACAAGGTCCGAACCGCAGCGGGACATTCTAATGGACTGTTTTGACGTCAGGGGATAATGCGGGGGTTGGGAATGTGGGGAGTGGTAGTGAGCGTGGCCTTTTAGGAGGAAAGGCCCCAAAGCCGAGGCGAGGGGGGAAGGCGGCAAAACTCAGTGCTCCCCAACCTCTACTCCTGGGGTTCCTGCCTCACTCCAGCGCACCCACTGGGGAGCCTGTGGCCTGGCGGAGGAACTCAAGTGTCTACTTTTTTGCTTTACAAAATCAAACTCGCCTAGACAAGAATGACGGGGCCGCTGCGCAGAGGAGAGTTCTCCCAAACTCAGCTGCAAAGCAGGGCCTCCTCCCCCCCGCCCCCCGACTCCCCTCCCCGGATCTGAACGACCTGGGCGGGGTCACCAGGGGAGGTACCAACAGCCGCCTCCTGCCAGCCCGGTCTGGGAGGGTGGGTAGGGGCAGGGGCTGGAGGCGGGGTGTGAGTGGGTGTGTGCGGGGGGCGGAGGCTTGATGCAATCCTGATAAGAAATGCTCGGGTGTCACCCTCACCTACCCGCGGGTTCACGAAGACGCTATATATAGCTGCCGGCCCGGAGCCGCCGCGCCGTCGGAGCAGGAGCGCTGTGCGCCCAGGCGCTCGGAGTGCACTGCTGTCTCCAGGGCCGCGGCCACACTACCCGGCACACAACTCCGCAGCGCATCCCAGTCGCCGCCTAGCCTCCAGCACCCCTGCCTCCGCAGCCGCTGGAAGCCCCACGGAGGTGCCATGCCGAGCGGGCTGAGAGGGCGTGTGGTGGCCGGCATCCTGGTCCTGGCCAGCTTCTGGCTGGCCGCGGCCGGGCGCCCGCTGGCTTTCTCGGATGCGGGCCCGCACGTGCACTACGGCTGGGGTGAGCCCATCCGTCTGCGACACCTGTACACCGCCGGCCCCCACGGCCTCTCCAGCTGTTTCCTGCGCGTCCGCGCCGACGGCGCGGTAGACTGCGCGCGGGGCCAGAGCGCACACAGTGAGTGCCAGCCGCGTCCCCCGACCCACATCCCACACCTGCGCCCCTCCTTCCCTTTGGAGCCCACGGACCCCTCTACTCCCAGAAACCCCAGGTTTTGGCACCTTGGAGTTATAATCCCTGTCTTGGCCCCCAGACAGCACGGGAAGCCAGGGAGGGGCACAAGCGCGTGGACCGACCGCACCCACGTGTTGCGGGCCCTACAGGCCTCGGCTGCAGCTTATCGCTTCCCTTGCGCCCAGGTCTGCTGGAAATCCGGGCCGTCGCTCTCCGGACCGTGGCCATCAAGGGCGTGCACAGCGCGCGGTACCTCTGCATGGGCGCCGACGGCAGGATGCAGGGGCTGGTGAGTGTCCCCACGGGACGGGATGGGACGGGGTGCAGGATCTAAGCTTGTCCCAGGGCGGGGGCTTAGCGGAGAAGGGCGCACTCCCTCTGCTTTGGCCCAGAACTTCCAGGGGCCCATTGATAGGACCGATTAAGCCAAGCTCCGACTAATTTCTACGGAAATTTATGGTCCCAGTTAGTTGCTGGTGAATGGGCGGCAGCTGCCTTTGCATTTACATTTGAGCCAACGACCGGCCCCGCCGGGGCGGGGGCGCGGAAACCCATTATTTGACTCCCTTTGATATTAAACAGGAAAACCCACCTCCGGCCTTTTCAGCTGGGCCTGAGCGTGTGTGGTCCTCGCCTCCTTTCCCTCCTTCGAGTATAAGGAAATAAAAAGTATATCCGTAACTTATATCTTCTCTTAAAAAGACCAATAATCAACTTAATGAGAAAAGAGAATAGTGCATTTGGGATTGGTGAGATTTTATAAAAAAATTTTTTATATCCCAGGAAAATGGTGTGGATTAAGATGGAGCTGCCTTGTAGTAATTTTCCAGGGGCGTGCTTGCCCTCCGGTTGGGCTCACCTGCCCTGTAAACGCTTTTGTTGGGGGCGGGGGTGCAGGAGGGCGGGCAGAGAAGGCCCAGGTAACACCGAAGTCTCGGGCCGGAAGCGCCAGGGCTCTGGTCGCTGGGAACAAAGGCGTTCAAAGGATCAGCCCTCGCCCCTCCCGCGCCCTGCGCGCAGAGGAGGCTGTGTGAGGTCCCCGCAGGGCCTCCCACGCCGCCGGGAATCCAATGCGGGAGTAGGGGCCGTCACGGTGCCCCCACCCCAGAGAAGATGCAGAGGCGGGGCCTACCCCCCACCCTACCCCACCCCCACCCAACCAAACCCTTTGTGAATCGAGGGACAAAGCACTTTGGAGTCTCAAAATTGTTTTGTGCCTCTGACATCCATTCCGTTGACTCAGAATACCGCTTTCAAGTTTGGTGGCTGAGCCCTGTCGGAAGGGATGGCAGAGACCAGAGGTGGTCAGTATTGCGGAAAGCGGGCGTCCAAAGCCGCTTCCAGACCCACCCTTGTAACTTTAGTTATTTTGATACTTATTTATAACCGGGTGGGGGCACTAACAGTGCCGCTGGGGGACTTGGAGTCCAACCGGCCATTCTACTCCAATCCAAACTGGGGTGAGGGGGTGTCACCTAAAATCTTTTGTGCTTCTTGGTCCTGTGCGCATGGCCTAACACAAATGAAGGATTTTTTCCTGTTCCCCTCCCCCTTTTTTAATCGAAATTCCACATTGTTCGACTCACTGGAAATCATTTCATTTCCTGTTTGGAGAATGGGTAATAACTAATTTCTCCCAAAGAACAGGCAGAGTAAATAGAAGTCTCTGAGGCCTTTGAGTTTCCCTCTCTAGTTTGTTTATCAATATTTGGGAGTTCCGGAGAAGTCTCCTCTGCCGCCTGGCTGCAGCCCAGCAGGAGCTGTGGTCCCTGCAATTACTTTTATCAGGCTTATCTGAGCTTGGCTCACCCACCTGCAGTTCACTGACCTTTGCAGAGTCATGTAAAGCAGACTGCGGTGTCTTTACTGCCTGGTGGCCAGCCGGCCCTTGCCTTAGTCTGTCCTCTGTGACACCAGCTTGGAACAGCATTTGTCCACTGGCACCTCTCAACCTTGTGGACTATGAATGTTCTGGGACCAGGGACCAGCTTCCCTCTGCACACACTTCCGGCCACCTGCTGGGTGCAGGCCCAGGCCTGGCATGGGGGGAGGGGCTGCCGCCTGGGAGGCTCTGGGTGAGGGAATGAAAAAACCAGAGGGGGCTGATGTTTCCTACAGCTGCATCTGACAAAAAGCCTTGGAATTAGAAAGGCTCACAGTGACTTCTGGCTGGATGGGGAATGCCTAGTGGATTACACATAATCTTAATGAAAAAGACTGACCCTAAAATGAGAACCTGGTTTATCAGTGTTTCTCAAAGTCGGATGTCAGTGGAATACCAGGAATGTTTTTAGTGGGGGTAGCTATAAGTTTAATGTAAAGAGTGAGAGAACCATGCATCTCAGGCCTATGATTTTATGGATATTATTGTGCAGGACAAGACTCAGTTTAAAAAGTGAGGTGATTTAGTGGAAAATATTAAGGATCTATATGAAGTGTATAGGCAGTATTATATATGTCAATATACATATTTGAAGTATGTGTACATGCACACAAGTTATAAAGTATAAAGGTACATAAATATATGTAATGTATAACACAACATGCATTATATGTGCTTATATCGATGTATATATATTTACATGTAACGTGTATATAAAAGCATACCAGTTATACTCCCGAAGACCATGGCTGGTGACTACCAGGGACCCCCCCCCCGATTTTCCTCCACTGCCGATTGTGTCAGACCTGGGAATTCCTGCCCGCTCACGCTCACAGGCTGCCTGTTTTCTTGCAGCCTCAGTACTCGCAGGAAGACTGTGCCTTCGAGGAGGAGATCAGGCCGGACGGCTACAACGTCTACTGGTCTGAGAAGCACCGCCTGCCAGTCTCTCTGAGCAGTGCCAGGCAGAGGCAGCTGTACAAGGGCAGGGGCTTTCTGCCGCTCTCTCACTTCCTGCCCATGCTGCCTGTGACCCCAGCTGAGCCTGGGGACCTCAGAGACCACCTGGAATCTGACACGTTCTCTTCACCCCTGGAAACTGACAGCATGGATCCATTTGGGATCGCCACCAGACTGGGCATGGTGAAGAGTCCCAGCTTTCAGAAATGACAAGGTTCTGGCCGTGCCTCAAGGGCAATCCTGAGTCTGTGTTCTGTTTAGCTTTAGAAAGAAACATTTAGCAGTTGTACCTATGCAGAATTTTACATTGGCTGTGCCAGTTTCTAGTGGATAGACTTGTATGATCATAAAATTGTAAGCCCTCTGCCCACCCAGCTGCTACCCGAGCCCCCATCCCACTCCCTGGAGATTGCTGGACAAGCTACTCTGTTGACCTGGTTCTGCTTGAATACCTCCACTGATGGGGAACTTACTCCCTTGGAAAAATTCTTATATCAAGCTGAAATTCTCTATAATTTTTTCTCATCATTTCCAGCAGGGGCAGCCAGGAGACAAGCAGGCCTTTTAAACTCATATACAGGTGATCAGCTCTGAGACATCAGGTAAATGTGAGCCCCCTGTGAGAATGTATCTAGATCTCAACTCCAAGGACCGTGTACCCTCCCCAGAGCCGCCTTCCAGCTGCAGGAAATCTTGACAAGTCCCACTGAGGCTCATTCCAAGATGAATAATTTTTCTTCTTGATAGCCAGGGCTGGTTATCCTAAGGTAGATGGCTGAGCTATCACCTCTACCCCTAGCTCAGAGGGACAAGTAGTGGAGACTGCCAATTTCAGCAGCTTATCCTGGCCCCAGTCATTCTAGGGGAGTGTCCAGGGAATCAGATCTGCCCAGGCCATGTGGATATAGAGGCCCCTTTGACATGAAAGCTCACCTTCTTCATCCCTCCACCTCCTCTTAGTTAGAGCCATGGATCCTGACTTGAGAACAGACTGCTGTCCTCCTGGGTCACTTGCCTCCATTTCCCCAGCTGTCCTAACCCTCTGCCCCTCCTCACTTGCTATCTTGTGCACTGAGGCTTTCCAGCCTCCCTCCCTATGTCATCCTGTATGTATCATTGAAAAACCAAAAAAGGAAAGATCTGAAAGGCCCAAGTCTTTCTGATGACCTGGCTGGGGGCAGCAGCAGGGGAGATTCTGAGCCCTTTCCCAGCACTTAGTTTCCAACTTGATATTTATGAGTAATTTATTTTGATATGTACATCTCTTATTTTCTTATGTTATTTATGCCCCCAGATTATATTTATGTATGTAAGTGAGGTTTGTTTTGTACATTAAAATGGAGTTTGTTTGTATGAACATGTTTGTATCAAAAGTCGCATTCTGTTATCCAATTGGAATGTGGGGCAGGGGGGCAGAGGTGGCAGCACTGTTCCCAGGAGGAAACCCTGTATGCCTGTTTGTCCTTGATGCCACAGTACCTTGGTCTTTATTGTTGCTACAGCCCTCAACCGTGCTAGGGGAGAGAGACTTGGGGTGGGTTAATTAAATAGTAAGTTTTGGCTAACTGGCTAGTGGTGAGGGCTGTGTTGCCCCAATGCTCTGTCCTCAACCCGGGGAGCTTGGCTGCTCATGTCACCTCTGCTAGGAATGTTAGTGGCTGAACAGCCTCTGCCAGGAGCATTTCCAACTACAGGAAACAAACTTCAGATCACTGGGGCCTAACTCGGAACATCTCGCCCTCAGCACTGTTGACATTTAGGGCCGCATAACTGTTGGGGGACAGGTGTTCCCGAACATTATGAGATATTTGGCAGTGTCTATCCACCAGACGTCAGTAGAAACCCCTTCGTTGTGACAACCAAGAGTATCTTCCGAAGTTGCTGTATGTCCTTTGGGAGTAGAATCAGTCCTGATGGAGAAGCATGGGCCTGATAAAGAAATCCAGGGGAAACTGATGTTTGCTGGTGGCCCAGGGATGCCTGGGCTGTGTCCTCTGATTTCCTTGGGTGTCCCTATGGTACCATGCCCTCAGCTGAAGACAGGGAGAGGGAATCATTTCCCGGGCTCTTCCCTAGAGGCTTTTGGCAAATTCCGGTTCCATCCTACAAGCCAGGCTTGCATCACAGAGTGTCCCCACCAGTGGCAAGGCAGGCTGGGGAAGTAAGTACTAATATTAATCAGGTCGCACTGCCACACTGGGGGCTCTGTAAGCAAGAAAGACAGAGTGGCAGTGACGATGCCGACTGGGGGACTAAGTGTGGTCCCGTATGCTATATGCAAGTATAAGTGGGTGCAATTGGACACCTTATGGTACCTTAACAGGAATGGTTATAAGTCAGTGCTGAGGACAGGATGTGGGGGCGGTGGGGATGTTCGGGTGTGGCTGCCGAGGGGCAGCAGAGAGATCTTTGTGGTGATAGCTCTATGTCTCAATCGCAGAGGTGGTCACACCAAAGCTACACATGTGACAAAATAACAACAGTGCGCACACACTGAACTGACATCAATTCCTGGTGCCACGTTATACTATAGCTACGAAGACGTCACCATTGGGGGAAACAGGACGAAGGGACGCAGGGCCTCTCCGTGCTATCTTTGCAACTTCCTGGGAATTTATCATTCTTTCAAAATACAATGTTAAAAAACAAAAATCAACCCTGGTCTCTGACAACATAAAATCCACAAGCGTTTGTTTGCTCCTTAAGCTGTCTAGGTTGAAAAAGTAGCCTCAAGTACTTTGGCTAGGCATGAAGATGGGTGCGGGACTGCCTGGGGGGCTCACCAGACCCCCCCCCCCGATTTATGAGCTAAAAATTGGGATGATAACAGCCCCTCTCTTTCTCCTGGGGAGGGACAACAAAGGGGGCACACAGGCACCATGCCCAGCATGCTAGTGTCCAGCTCACACATTGGGCAGTAGTGCCCAGGCACTTACATCGGCAGCTATCGTGATTAAGATGGCTGTTCACGTCCACGAAGCCCACTTCACATCGAGCCCCTCTCCCCTCATCATCTCACTGATGACATGCCCAGGACACCTAGAGGTGTCCTTTTCCTGTCCTCATGTGTCCATCAAGATGCCCCCTAACTCTTTGAGGCCCCTGCCACGTGACTGTGCTGGGCAGGCAGGGCTGGGTGAGACTTGTGGACACTGCATCTCCGCCTCTCATTTACGGATGAGGGAGTGCAGGACCAGAGAGGGCAACCTTCATCCAAAGTGGCACAGCTTGGAAGCAGCATAGCACAGAGTGAGAGTGTGGGGGCTGGGAGGGGTGGTCCAGGGCCCCTTAACTTGCCGTGTCACCTTGAGAAAGTCAGACCACCTCTCTGAGGCGGCACCCTCCTATAGACAAGGAGATTAACAATCTCTATTTTGGAAGAGCCCCTTGAAATGATGTGTTCGGGCGCCTGGCCCAGAGCAAGGAACGAATAGCCAGCCCCAAACTGTTATTTCCACTGGTTCTCAAATTTGGCGGCACATTAGAATTACTGGGGAGATTCTGGTTTAATCGGAATGGGCGTGGCAAGCACCCTGTGGTTCTCACTTGAGGCCCAGGGTGAGAACTTCAGGGGACCAGTTCAAATTCCATCCTTTGTGCTCTGAAGACAAACATTTCAGGGAATAAATAAAGGAAAAGATTTATCAGTACCTCCCTATATGGAGTCTCCTCCCTTCAGTACAATTGGTAATGAGCAAACTGATTCACACTAGAGTGTTTGATGGTTGATTGGCTTTCTCTCTGAGGCTGCATTTTTGCTTGGTCTGGTAAGCGCAAAGCTGTACTGGCTAGCAGTGGATAGTGCAGACATTCTGGCAAGAGTAGGGAAGATTATTTTTTAAGGCTACATCTTAGCACCCAACCTACCCCCACCCTTCCTCTGCTACTCATAAGAAGGTGACCTGGCCCTCTTGCTATATCTCCAGTTGCTGCATCAGAAAGGGTTGCCAAAGTAAGCAAGGAACACAGTGTACCCCATTGAATTTGAATTTCAGATGCATTTTTTTTTTAGCTTAAATATGTCCCAAACATTGTTGAATAAAAAAAATTCATCAGGCATCTGAAATGTAACTGGGCAGCAGGAGTTTGGCCTGGCAAAGCCGGCTTTAGACCCACACCACTGGCATGGCTTAAATAACAAGAGAAGACCAGGATGAGAAAAATGACTCACCTGGACAAGGCTGTCCAGTGGTCAGAGGCCAGAATCAGAATTCAAAAGACCCAAGGGTCAAGGAGGCATTGGGAGACACCTGTGCTTTCTTTGGGCCTGTTTCCCCGTCTGTAAAGTGAGAATCCTTTCACTGCCTCAGTGCTTGTCGCTTTGGGGATTCTGTCAAAGTACTCATGACAGGCCTGCTCTGTGACACTGTCATCCAAAAGGGGATGAAACCCAAGACCTGGTATTAGGACTCCCATGGTTGCAAGTGACAGAAATCCCAACTCAAACTGACTTAGAAAGAAAGAAGGAAAGTCAACTTCTTCTTCTTTTTTTTTTTTTTTGTGAGACAGGGCCTCAAGCTGTCGCCCTGGATAGAGTGCTGTGGCATCACAGCTCACAGCAACCTCCAATTCCTGGGCTCAAGTGAGGCTCTTGCCTCCACCTCAAGTAGCTGGGACTACAGGCGCCCGCCACAATGCCTGGCCATTTTTTGGTTGCAGCCGTCATTGCTGTTTGGCGGGCCCGGGCTGGATTCGAACCCGTCAGCTCAGGTGTACATGGCTGGCTGGTGCCTTAGCCATTTGAGCCACAGGCGCCGAGCCGGAAAGTCAACTTCTTGGCTCACCCTACTGAAAAAGGCTGCTGGTGTGGGCTTTGGGCATGCTAGGTCTGGGAACTTGGACAATGCCAGGCATCAATCAGTCCCTCTGTCTGAGTTCAGACCTCTTCTCCCTTCATGAAGATGATCTGGCCCAAGAAGCTTCAGGCTTTTCTTTGATTTTCCAGCAGTCCAGATGGTGGACACTTCCCTTCTCTTAGTAGCAATTTCAGTACGAGTCCCAGATCGGCTCTCATGAATCCTTCCTCCATCCCTTGCTCATCCCAACCAGTGTTAGGATGCCCTGACAGGCCAGGGAGTTTCAGTCTCAGACGGACTCTGTGAACCGAGAGGGAGGAGACATGGTTTCTCAGAGGAAAACCCACTGGGAAGGGACAGTCCCTCTAATCTGCCACTTCAGTCACCATCCTCTGCATGAGCTTCCCCCTTCAGGATTGGGAAATGCTCCCTAGAAATGTTCCAGAAGACCCAAAAGGAGGCATGGGTGTGCACAGGTCCAGACCCAGATATTGGGCATCCAGCTGTGGAGGGCAAGAGACAGCATCCTTCCTCCCTGGGCTTAGACTTCCGATCCCACCGTCAAGGTGAGCAGAAAGGAGCCTGACTAGGGCAGAGGGAAGAGAAAGTCTTTTTCTTTGGTCACTGGAGGCAGAGAGAGAGAGGAGACAGACAGACAGACACAGAGTTTTCATAGCAACCATTGTTCTGGGCATTACAATTGCAAAGCATAACAATGTTTAAGTCAATGATAGACCAGCTCGGTGCCTGTGGCTCAACAGGCTAAGGCACCAGCCATGTACACCTGAGCTGGTGGGTTCGAATCCAGCCCGGGCCCGCCAAACAACAATGACGGCTGCAACCAAAAAATGGCCAGGCATTGTGGCGGGCGCCTGTAGTCTCAGGTACTTGGGAGGCAGAGGCAAGAGACTCACTTGAGCCCAGGAATTGGAGGTTGCTGTGAGCTGTGATGCTACAGCACTCTA
>CAUYON010103513.1:0-16645 GCA_963573935.1 Arctocebus calabarensis
TTTGGGTTTGTTTTTTTCCAGGAAAATATTGTTTAGAAGGATTGTTAGTTTATAACTGTGTCTATCAGTGAAATCCCATGTTAGAATTTTCATTTAAATTCAGGTTACAATAATAAATTTTCTTCCCCATGGGAAAGTGTACGTTTCTTCCTTTCTCCTGATAAGATCTAACATCTATACATGTTATTTTCCTTCCTCTAATCTCTATCTTCCATACTGTTGAGGAAAAATAGAGAAAAAGTTTTTTATCGGAATGAAGTTACATTTTATAATGAACTTATTCTCACTGCTGTTTTTATGATTTTGTTTTTTTCTTTCATTCTATATTTTATCTGCTAGTTAGTTATGACTTTCCTTTAAGTTGCACTAAATCCTTTGGGAAAGAAATAGAGGGTAAATAATATACAGAGAGAAAGAAATAGAGGTTAAATAATATACAGAAAGAAATTTAAAAAAAAAAAAAGGAGACAGAGAAGGGAGAGGCAGAGAGAGATTGAGAGGAAAGGTAAGGGAAGGAGGGAGGGAAGGAGAGGCGAGTAAACAAGCTAGCTATATTTTATAAGTAAAATAACACTTGATAATGGAATCATTATTACCTTCCTTCAATTTTTTTTTTTTTTTTTTTTTGCAGTTTTTGGCTGGGGCCGGGGCCGACACCCTACTCCTTTGAGCCACAGGTGCCGCCCTCCTTCAATTCTTATCTATCAACATAGATGATTGAACATCAATTCTCTAAGAGGAAACTGCAAGCCGTCACACTGAGTGTGCAGTGAGCTAGCAGAAAATACTAAACGGGCTTCAGTGACAGTCCACGCCAGTGATCACTGCTTTCTTATACAGGGTGTCCAAAAGTTGTTCCCGAAGTTGCCATACATAGAGAATATGGAAAATTGTACCTCAGTGTGCCTTTATTTACAAAATATTTATTACAAACCTTTACCAAAGGTGGCCAAAGCACAGAGAATATTTTTGTAAATATTTTGTAAAATTTCATAATGAATGTTTAGTAAAAAAGGTACATTTAGGCTCAGCGCCTGTAGCTCAGTGACTAGGGTGCCAGCCACATATACCAGAACTGGCGGGTTCAAACCCAGCCCAGGCCTGCCAAACAATAATGACAACTCCAACCAAAAATAGCTGGGCATTGTGGCGGGTGCCTGTAGTCCCAGGTACTTGGGAGGCTGAGGCAAGAGAATCAATTAAGCCCAAGAGCTGGAGGTTGCTGTGAGCTGTGACGCCACAGCACTCTACCCAGGGCAACATAGTGAGACTCTGGCTCAAAAAAAAGAAAAGGTACATTTAGCTACAATTCCCCATTTTCCCTATGGTGACTTTTGGGATACCTTGAACAATAATCCCTACTGTAAGATGCTGAAAATGTACTTCAGAAGCAACCGGCTAGTCGCTCTAACTAGCAATCAAATGGACCCCAAGCCAATTTCAGAAAATCTTAGTGAAACTGAAGTTCCTTTCAGAAAATGATCAGTTTGGATTGGAATATTGAACATGTCAACATTAAAGGATAAAATGTAAATAACAGCTTAATTTTCCCTTATCTCTTTAACATACGCATCAAAAATGTAATAACTATCTATTCTGGCAAGGTTGCTGTAATTCTAAATGTCCTGTTAACTAGGAAACAGATCACTCACCCCTGCCTTGCCCACAAGTGTTTCCTTTCCTGCCCTTTTTTTTTTGGCGGGGGGGCAGGCAAATGCTGAAACAGGCATGTTTCTCATCCTCTAGTCTTCTGTTCTTTAAACATGCGAACATGTACACACACACACATCCCTGTTTTAATTATTTTTTCCTTGTCAGAAACAGATGGCAATACCACAAAATTATAAACACTTGTAAAGTTAAAGGGCTTAGAAAATCTCTTTGTGTGTTTCATAGCAGTTTTTGTCTAATGGGTATTACAATGTCATTTCAGCCAGTCCTGTCTTTCTCCTCTCCCACAGTTTCTCTCTTTCTTTAATTTTTCCTTTATTTATTTATTTTTATTTCAGGTTAATGTGAGGGTACAAAAAACTAGGTTACACTGTTTGCATTCTTTAGGTAGATTTCCTTTTATAGTTTTGTGAGGTGTGCCCTATATGCTTAGGTGGTGCCCAGTAGGTATGAGCACACCAATCTTTTCACTCAAGGGTCTAGTTGACAGGCTAAGAGCTTTGCTTATTAATAATGGTATTTTTTGAGGGAGGGGTACTTTGCAATTACTTAAATACCTTGTTACTCCTGAAATTTTTACTTGCTAGTTTTAGCATCCACAAGCGATTTTTGCTTGAATCTATTATCATTATAATTGCCAAATAACTATTTTATAATTAAACTATTCCTACTATCCTAACTGGTTTTTTACCATATGGAAGATCTTTCTCTCTCTCCCTATTTATTTATAACAAAATGATACTCTAACAACTGGATAAAGCACATGATACTTATCTTGTTACACAGTCAGATAGAATAATGGGCTAAGATGGTTATCTCTCATTAAGGGAGGAATGTCCCTTTTTAGGAGAGGAGATGTAAACAATATCAAAGAAAAATGTTTCCATGGGATTAGATGACTCTGAAATACTGATTCTCAGCCAATTCTGAAATACTAATTCTGTGATTTTATATGGCTATCTCATAACTGTCACCCTACTTATCTGGTTGGAGAAATAAAATTATAGCTAGAGGAGGAAAAGGCAAATAGGAGATTATAATGGAACAAAAAGAAAGATTTGTTCCTTAGGATGAAATCTTTGCTCAATTCGTCAACAAATTAAAGAAAAAATTGTCTCTTACATGCCTTTTGCTGGCTAGTTCCAAATATTAGTTATGAAATACTAGGCGCATACGTCAGTCAAACAAATAATGAGACATATTTGTTGTGAGGATAGGGCAGAGAAGCGACACAATCAGGATATATTGCAGAGAGATTGGAAACATTTGTCAAGACCGAAGAGGCAAGGTCCCTGGACCCAGATATCACCCATGAAACAAGACTTTTTATGATAACATAGAAATGAGTAAACAGAGCCTCTGGAAACATTGTGAACTCTCATTACACTGTACATTGAAATACAAAGCTCCAATTGTGTAAAGAAAATTAAAATCTTATGGCCATCTCCTCAACTCCTTATGTAAAAGAGAAGGCAAGATCTTCAGCCACCTGTGAAGAACTGGCCCCACAGAACATTCACTAAAAAAAAAAAAATTCTTCGGGCGGCGCCTGTGGCTCAGTGAGTAGGGCGCCAGCCCCATATACTGAAGGTGGCGGGTTCAAACCCAGCCCCGACCAAACTGCAGCAACAACAACAAAAATAGCCAGGCATTGTGGCGGGCGCCTGTGGGAGGCTGAGGCAAGAGAACTGCCTAGGCCCAGGAGTTGGAGGTTGCTGTGAGCTGTGTGATGCCACGGCACTCTACTGAGGGTGATAAAGTGAGACTGTCTCTACCAAAAAAGAAAAAATTCTTCAAAGTATCTCAAGAATGGAAGTATTCCATGTACTCAGCCCTACAATGAAACCAATGTACAGCTTTCTTATGAAAGCTATAACCCCAATTCTAGCCCAAGAAGAAGGGGAAAGAGGATGGGGGGAGAGGGGAGAATGGGTGGAGGAAGGGTAAGTGGTGGGACCACATATATGGTGCATCTTACAAGGGTACCTGTGAAATTTACTAAATGTAGAATATAAATGTTTTAACACAATAACTAAGAAAATGCCATGAAGGCTATGTTAACCAGTTTGATGAAGATATTTCAAATTGTATATAAAACCAGCACATTGTAGCCCATGATTGCATTAATGTCCACGGCTATGATTTAATTAAGAACAAAATTTTTGCTAACCTCTCAAAAGCAAAGTCATGCCAATCATACCCATGTCTATTCAATTGCACAGGAATAATGAATTACAAGTTTAACTTACAGGGAACAGAACTGGAGACAAGACAAAATCTTTCTTCCACCTACCCAGGGACATCTAAGCAACTAATGCTTCCTTCACTCTCTTAGTTTATAGAAAATGTTTATTTCTTGGGCCTCACACGAATGCAGCCACATCCTCATCAACCTCTCCACCACCCACACACTGAGTCTTCCCTACAGCCCTGCTTTTCTTCTCTTTGTAAACGATTGAACTAATGTACACAGCTATGATTCAATAAAGTATATATATATATATATATATACACATTAAAATGCTGAATGCTCAAACCTCTCCTTAGGAAAAACATGCACAGCTTATCTGCAGTTCATGTTTCTCCCCAGGCACGTCCTCAGAATCTTGGCTTAATAAACCTTCATTGATTGAGATTTTTGCCTCCGTTTGTGCTACCAGCTGCGACAGCCTGGGGCAGACGCACCATATCAATCTCAGCATGGTGCACAGGATAGAAGCCCAGGGACCCCAGACAGTCACAAAGTCCTCCCCACGGCCCTCTCGCGCCTGGTTTATGGCATCTGTGGTGAGTACATTCCTGAATGGGATCACGCAGAATGCAGTTTCCCAGGATTCTTGTTGGACCAGTCACTCCCCTGTCCATTTCAATCAGCTCTTTGTTTCAATCCACACCCAAGGTTATTTTTCTATTTAATATATTACATAAAACATAATTTGCCCTGTATTTTAGCCTAGACAGAAACCTTCTAGTCAAATGGCCTGGTACCAGGACCCTTTTACAATCCAGGGGCTTTGCTCATGAAGACCTTAATGTTAAACCTCCATGTTTTCCCCTAAACTATCAACTGTGAGCACACGATATGAAGTAACTTTGTCTAAAACTCATTTAAGTGGGCAAGGATTAGTTAAATGGCAAGCCTCTAAACTAGTGTGATACAATCATACCTAGAGCAAATCCCCTCTATAGAATGAAGGAGTTTGTAATTAGAGAGAATACAAAGCCATAAACACTGCTTGGAGAGGTATAAATGTGGGGCATCAAAACAAGGAGGCCTTAAGTAAAATCTGGAGACCATGATGTCACCACTGTAAATTTCCGAATACTTAAAATATATATATATATTTTTTTTTTAAAAGAATTTCTGAAATTTCTCTACCAAAGAAAAGTACATTCCTAGGGGAATCCTTTCCCCAGATATGGCAACCTAATACCCTATAAATGTCTCCATAAGATATTACTCACAAAATACTAAATGCAGAATATAAATGTCTTAACACAATAACTAAGAAAATGCCATGAAGGCTATGTTAAACAGTTTGATGAAAATATTTCAGATTGTATATGAAACCAACACATTGTACCCCATGATTGAATTAATGTACACAGCTATGATTTAATAAAAAAAAAATTACCCACAATTAAATTCTAAATCCAGACTCAGTTTACAGGCTCTTGGCAAAATTCACAGCAGCCAGACAAGGCTGATAACAAGATTTTCTCCTTTCCCTCACATTGTCTCCGGCTACCCTCCTACCTCCCAGAACCACTAATTATCTCACACAATTTTGCAATAGTAACTGGGTTGAAATTATACCATGAACTGGGTCCTAAGAATATTGTTTTGCTTGGAATTTTACTATATGGCTGTGAATTCGTTTTTGTTATTAATTTTTCAGGTACTGGCCTGGGATTGCAAAATGAAAAACTGTCATGTTGGAGCAATTCCAGTTTGGAGGCACCAAGGGAGCCTCACATTATTTCATCAGGAGAGAACTTGGAGATTAGCCACGGAAGGAGAAACCATGACGGGAAATAAGGCACTCATCCTTAGAAAAAGACAAAATGAAACTGTGGAGGAGACGTTTGGGACTGCTAATTCTTTGGACTTTAATATATAATAAAAGGCTATTTCATATTAGTATTTTAACTTCTTTCTGAACGTTTAACAATAAGAAAAATTCATATCCATAGTCGATATTCACACGCAGTTTCATTTTGTTGGCGTTACATCATTTGGCCTATTTTAACACTGTTGTGAGTGTGCATTTTACAGCTTTTCCTGTTGAGCTGCACTGAATGTCATGGCTAGACATAATCTGTGGAGAGAAATAAATTAGAGAATGCATTTTGGCTGAGGGTGAAGTTCATCTTTGATATTAAATCAATTTAAGGCAGCTCTCCCTGGGTTGCCTGGCAACAAGCTGGCTGACATCAGGGGCCTGCTTTCTCCCCAGCAGAGGGAAAGGGCAAGCGATGATGCCATCAGCTCCAAGGTTTTAAGAGGAAGAGAGAGAGAACATTCTTGCATTCTTAATCCAGCTTTATCATCAACAAAACTAACAATTTATTTCAATCGTCAGTTGCATCCTTATGTTCATTCACAATGTTTTAGTACTCAGAGATGAAGCAGGCAGACTGGTGATTGATTAGGCTCCTTCGGTATACACTGTTCCATCATTCTATCTTCGGGTGGTCTGAATACTTCACACAGCCCAAGTTGATTCCAAATGGATGAATTGATGGAATAGGATTTGATAAATTTGTTTTAATTTCTCCCTAGCCTCAGCCTAATATATATGAAAAAGTGTCACAAATCCTCTCCAAGTGGATGCCACACTAAGCTTCGTGCTGGACACACTACGAAGACAGTAATACTCCATCAATCATCACAGCCTTGTCATGAGACCCAAGATAAGATACTACACAACAGAAATTAGCATCTCCCCTTGTGTCTTCCATCTTTGGAATAAGGGCCTTAACACTTGCTCAGATGCCCAAATCAGAACCTAAAATGTGCATGTAGCTTTCATACTCCCACTCTGCAGACCGTGCATTAAGTTTCACTACTGTGTGTCTTTATTTTTTCCTCCTATAATCCACTTTTTCTCCCAGTTGCTACCACCTCATTTCACCCTCATCATGTCCTAATAGACTTTGAAGAGGAATTCTAGTCACCACTCTGGCCTGTGTCCAGCTGCCTGTCTGCACTGACTCGTAGCACCTTTTCGGAATAACATCTGATCACACTGCCCACCTAAAGCTCTCCTTGGCCCATCTGCACAGGGGATTTTTACAGGCTGGTCATCCCTGTAATCCCAGCACTCTGCGAGGCCAAGGGGAGTGGACCATTTGAGCTCAGGAGTTCACCATCAGCCTGAGCAAGAATGAGACCCGGCCTCTAAACATGGCCTGATGTTCTGGCGGGGCCTGCAGTTCTAGCTACTTGGAAGTCTGAGGCAAGAGGATCACTTGAGCCCAAGAGTTTGAGGTTGCTGTGAGCTATGACCACATGAAATTCTACCCAAGGCAATAGAGTGACATTCTGTTTCAAAAAGAAAGGGGAAAAAAAGGATCTTTATATTAAGCAAAATTTTCTTTTCATATATATCCTGTGTTGACTCTTCTTTAAAATGGGAAATCCGGATGAAAATATTTCAGATTGTATATGAAGCCAGCACATTATACCCCATGATTACACTAATGTACATAGCTATGATTTAATAAAAATAAAAAATAAATAAAATAAAATGGGAAATCCCACAGTAATATCTGAATTTGCTCTACTGTGCATGGCAAAGGGCTGGCAAATGTATTTTATTATTCTGATTTTTATTATGTGCCATCTTAGGAAACATTGCATTGGAGACTATTGTTTGTTCCTTTGGGCTTTACAGGTATTTTCTATTTCCTTGAAAAATATCTCAGTGTTTGCTGAGTTTCTCTTCCACTTTGGGGGTTCTACTGCCCGCGTTTTCTTCTCTCCTTGACTGTGCTGCCAGCTTGTTGCCAGTGGTCAGCCGCTGGAATAACCAAACACCAGGAAGCACCAGCTGCGTATTCTGCTCACCACAGCAGCCTGGAGAGCCCGCTGGCTGTGTGTCAGGCTGCTGACCCTTCGCTTTACAGTTACCCTTAATCCAGTTTCAAGAAGCATTCCCATGAAATTCCTGAAATTAACTAGGGATCTGTACAAACACATCATAACTGCAGAGGGGAGGTTTTCCTAATGCTGGTATTTCCCCCTCCCCCTCTTCTTTTTGTCTTTATTTCCATGTCTTATATTTGCAATAAAATTGCCAAACCAAAAATTGTCTCAGCAGACGAAACACGTGAAGCTTTCCCACCAGACTGAAATTCTTGGTGGCCATGGACAGAAGCTTACTCCAGAGACCTCTGTGGTTCAGCTACTAAATTTGTGAGACCCTTTTGTGGAACTCTCTGATCTCTAGCCTTGAAAAAAAGAGGTGAGAAACATGTCCCAAATAAAATATTTAAAGGACAAACTGTATTCTTGAAAATAATCGCGAAGCCTCAGAGAAATCTTGACTATCTTCTATTAGCAGCTTTCAAGAATCTATGCTTTAAATAGAATTGTGTTTTTAACTTCGTGTCCTGGTGTGAAAATATACTCGTGACCATGCTTTATAGCTTATGATGTGCATAGCAGATACTCAATTCCTATTTTGCATTTGATCTGCCTCCAAATTAAATAATTTGGGGTTCTTTTATGATTTCTATGAATCTATGATTCATTATCTCCCTTAAGTTAGAATACTAAGTATTGAACATTTTTTAGAAGAGACCTTACTAAAAATTAAACCTTTTCTAATTCCTGTACTTAAAGCACAAGTTAAGGAGATCCTCTACTAGGAAATTTCCTTTATACTGCTTCCCTTTGTTGAAACTAAAACTTGGATTGTGTGATGATATGTGAAAATTAACTCTTGGGACTTCTTGGCAAAGGAGGTCAAGCACCTTCTCACGATGAAACAAATGTCCAATATTCTTCTCTACTAGCTGAAAGTGGAAATAATGAAAGTGTATGTTGAAGTAAATATGTGTTATGCCAGCATGAGTTGGCTTTTTTGCAGTCAAACATAATGAGGGGCCTGTGGCCAGGCATATTTCCCTCAAGACCTCTTTTCTTACGTGAAATACAAAGACGTATCCAATGTCTACTATTACACACACAGAGCAGCGCATCTTCTGACATCAACATTAAAACTGGTAATAATAATTGACCATCTATTTGAAGCTGTTTCTTTAAAAAAGAGTTTAGCACAGGGCGGAGCCTGTGGCTTGAAAGAGTAGGGCGCCATATACTTGAAGTGACTGGTTCAAACCCAGCCCTGGCCAAAAACTGCAAAAAAAAAGAGTTTAGTACATGGTGGTGTCATCAGAAATCGTGACCATCACAGACCTCTCCCACAGTTTTTATAATCATTTTGTTACTGAAATCTCAGCCTTGTTCTTAAAGCTGCATCAGAAAAAGAACAAGTGGGTTTTGAGAAAAAGAAAAGGCAAATTTATTTATTTTTATTTATTTTTTTTTTATTGTTGGGGATTCATTCAAGAAACCAGGTTACACTGATTGAATTTGTTAGGTAAAGTCCCTCTTAGAATCCTGTTTTGCCCCTAAAAGGTGTGGCACATATCAAGACCCCACCCCCTTCACTCCAGAAAAAGCAAATTTATTACTTTGATGGCAAAAGAGGAAAAATGTGAGACTATGTGTCTCAAAATATGATTTTTGTTTTTCTGAACAGAACACATAGCTTTTACAGAGGAGGCCCTATTCTTCAGCTACAGTTAATGATTCTAATCTTCCCATCTCTGCAGAGGATAAAGTTCTGAATAACCTGCCCACCTGGAAGACCCCCGCCTCCCACTCCCACTTCTGCCAACCAGGTGCTTCTTCTGTAGCTCAAAGAACAGAAAACACTCCCTTGCCACTCACAACTGCTCCCCAGGGAAGGGATACAGATTTCAGTTTCCAAAAAGAGTAAGGGAAGATTTGAAAAGACAGAAAACATCAGGCCCTTTCCTCTGTTATGATTTTAACCAACTTTATCCTAACAGTTCAGTTCCAGGATTTTTATTGCTGCCAGCTAGTCACTGTGGAGATTAGTCTAGTGGTCAGTGCCCCAATAGTGCCATCTGCTGTCCAATATTGGGCATTTCACCTTTATCCCAATCTCAAGATCAGGATCTCAAAATCAATAGTACTAGAAATAGAAATCATTGCCCTACTTTTCTCTTCCTGCAGAATATCAGGTGATTGCCTTCTACTCCTCTCCTAAAACAAGGCAAAACGCTGGCATGGAGCCAGTTCCTTTAATATGTAGACCCACCAGCGTTCAGGAAATCTGAGCTAGAGTTAAGGAACACGGAAAAGCTACTTAGCACAACCTCAGTGGTAGCACACGGAGCTGAGTGCATAAATGGCAACCAATGAGTTCTAGCACTGGAATTACCACCTTGGAATTGGGAGAATGTAGCTAGAGAAGGTTTTAGTTATTCTCACATATATCAAAGTCTGAGACCCCAGATCTTGGTCTGTTAATTGTAAAACATATGTGTAACTTCGTACCTTAAGGATAACGTGGATAGTTATTGTTGGACCTTAAAAACTGTGAAATAAAAAATAAAAGTAAAGTTAGGTGACTATGTACATATACAATTAATTCCACTTGATTTAAATGTATTTAGCAACTTCGATGCCTCAGATATGGGGTTAATAATGTAAGTCTCTGTGTGAAGTAGCTCACAGCATAGTGTTTATGTGAATGTCGACTAGGGAGGGTTATATCAATCAATTTCTTATTTAAGTTCAATACTATAATTATGCCCTAGACACAGTGACATAAAACAAGAGGAAACCACTGCAGTTAGGCTGGATTAAGGAGATATTCCCAGAATAGAAAGAAGATAACCAAGCTGTTGGGTAAGAATGGGAATGATAGAAAGTTGTCTCTTTTTTGAGAGTTTAGCATAGGCTTGATAGTGTGTAAGATACCTGGTGCCAATTATCTCATTTAATTCTTACAACAACCGGAAGTCTATGGATTATCGCGCCCATTTTACAGATGATGAAACTAAGACTGAGAGTGATGAGGGTAGAATTTTCAGCCATAGCCTCTAGTTTCTAAGCCACATTTTATTGTCTTGCCTGAACTATTGATGGGCGCCTAGACGAGGAAGTGAAGTATATTTATGGGAATATATAGAGGCACAGATTATGTAATAGCTCATTTAGAGTTTTAGTATTTTGAAGTAGCTGGAGTTTGACGATGTATGAATGAATGATTGTGCATGAAAACAAACAAAAAGACAGGAGACTGTTCTACTGAAGGCTTTGAACATGTTCCATTTAGTTAGAGTTTTCCGAGTGATAAGAGAGCATTGAGGGCAGGGATGGGTGGAACTTAGAACCCACAAACCTATGTGTACTACGTAGAAACTAGAACAAGTGATATTAGACTCTTGGTAAAAGTAGGAGAAAATGGCCTGAAGTATGAAGTACTAACGTTAATAGAAGCTGAAACCCCTGTAATATTGCTCTGCATGTGCTCCTGAAAGGCAGAAACTTTCCGTGTTATGCATAAAGACTGTGAGCCTGTGAATGCTGTTGGCTTAAGAAAACACATTTATTTTAAATTCAGCAACTAGTTTTGCTTATTATTTAAAAAGAAAATAAGAAAAAACTGCTAACGGTGACAAGTGGCAAATGATTGAGATCCTTATTTCATAAATTGAGACTCACAAATTGAGAAAGGGGATCTGTCATGCTTGCATCAGGCATCTCCTCTGATTTCATTTTAATCAAAATAAACTGAACATAGTGAACTTAATTTCATTTATTGTGCTCCATTCATTGATATGTTGAAACACAACCTACACGCAAATAATGCAAAAATATGTTGTAAAAGAAATAAATAACTTCTTTTTTCATTTAAGTGAATAGTATATACATGAGGCTATCAGTCATTCCCTACCCACAATGAGTGCTCAGATCCTAAAGTAGGGGTATCACCCAGAAAGAAGGATATCAGCGCTCAGGCTCAGAGATTATAGGTGTGCGTGGGTATGAGGGACAGGAGTAGGGAAGCAGAAAACCAAGGAAGCTAGAAGTAGCATGCATAATTAAAGACAAATCTTAAATAGTAACTTCCTGAACTATTTTTTCAAAGGACCCCATGTGTGCTTGGATAAGTCTGAGGAAAACTTTAGGCCCTTATTGACAATTATTCAGCAATTTGTGGAGCTCAGCAGCTGGGTGTTCCCAGGACAAGAGACAATTAAAGTGAACCCTGCTGAAAACGTTGTCATTTGAGTATGATTTTGGACATACTCAGGACTGTACCTCACACTAAAGCTTAATACTACAGAGAAAAAACAAATTAGACCTCACTGAAATTATTGAGCTAGTCACTAAACAAACAAGCAAACCTGTAAAACATATCTCAAGAGGTTCAAAAGAATTGAGATTATTCAAAGTATGTTCCCCAAACACAGAGAAAGAATACTAGATACTGAGAACAAAAGAAAATTTGGGACATTCGTAAATGTGTAGAAATTAAGCAATACACTATAAAAACAACTAATGGGTCAAAGAAGAAATCGAGGGGAAAATTAGAAAAAAGAAATAAACATACAACATACCAAAGCTTACATAATGCTGCTGAAGGAGTGCTTAGAAGGAAATTTATACTTTGAAAACTAATTATACAAAGATCTGAAATCAATGACTTAAACTTCCATCTTAAAACAATGAAAATGAAGAGCAAACTAAATGTAGAGTAAGAAGAAAGGGAAAAAATTATAATAAAGTTTGGAATAGAAATTAATGAGAAAAAAAGAATAGAAAAACAATAGAAAAATTAATAAAACCAAAAGCTGTTTATTTAAAAGAATCATCAAAATCAATTCACATTACCTAGATTAGATATAAAGAAAAAAAAAAGAGGACTGAAGTTATTAGAACCAGCAATGAAAAAGGGAACATTATTACCATCCTTACAGAAATAGAAAGGATTTTAAAAGAATAGTATGAGCAATCATATTTTAACAAATTAGATCACTTAGATGAAATGGAAAATTCCTAAATAGATACAAGCTACTCAGACTGACTCAAGAAGAAATAGGCAATGTGAATAGATCTATAAAAAATAAAGATATCACAACCCTGAAAGAAAGCATAGGAAAAACACTGGAAGATATTGGCCTGGGGAAAGACTTCATGAAGAAGACTGCCATGGCAATTGCAACAACAACAAAAATAAACAAATGGGACTTAATTAAACCCAGTGTCTGTTTTTAAACACATCACATATAAGTAATAATTTGAAAAATGACTCCATTATACACAGTTTTGCTTCATACATGATATGATATTGAAAAATAACCTTTTGGAAAATAATACATAAAATCAGGGCAACATCAGTGTGACTAAACATGTTAGAATATACGTGTTTTTAAAAGACTGAAATTAAAAAAATATATATCTAAGTGATTGTTAGGATTGTGCTACACATGCTCTTTATTTTTCAATAATTAACTTCCAAGCATCATGTAATTCTAAGATGTCATTGTTGGGAAAAAATAAAATTACCATTGTGCCTTAGTCACTCTGCCCATCACCCCAGAAACTTGACCGAGCTACTAATCCTCTAAGTACTAAAGAGTTTTTTTCTTAGTTTTGCTGTATTTTATTTATGCTCTTCACAGAACATAAATAGCATGAAATAGAACAAAAATGATTTTATTTTCAACTGAGGGAGAATTTGTTGATCACCATGAAAAAATATTCAACACATTTAAAGATTGATGATTTTTTCCGTACAAGCTCCATGTCCTGATATCACTTATTTCTAAACCATCCTATACTTTGGCCACTATGTCTTTGGGGTTTGAGTTAACTACATCAGGCGAAGCATTGAGAAGACACCTCCATGTTCACTCCTGAGCTCCGTCCTACTTATGTGGAGAGAGCCTTTTTCCGCCACACCTTGTTTATGATGAAGAAGTACAAATGCAACATGAAATTATGTTTTTAAGCTCTCCCTGAATTTCAAGGAAATGATACCAAATTGATGTTGATTTATCTTGTTTCATAGTATTTCTATTTTCCTTTTTAAAATTATAACAACATCAACTGTGTTCTCCTCAAGTCACAGGCACTGCTCTGAGGACAGTCCACGATTAATTCAGTGAATCCTTATCACGACCTTAGTTAAAGGGAACCCACTTTAAGGATGAGGAAATTAAGACACAAGACAATTAAGTAATTTGACAAAGGGCAAGTAGCTAATCCGTGCACGCCTGGAATTTGAACGTGAGCACCAAGGTCTGGAGCCTGCCCAGTCAAATATGCCACACACCATGTTCTCTACAAATGAAATGATTGAACTAAAATGTCTTAAAAACCAAAATGAAATGCAAAACTATCTGTCTAAAACAAAAAGGAAACAACTTCTGTTTCAAAAATTAACCACAATTATGCCTAAATACAAGTTTCTCACAGCAGAGCTAAATCTGCCATATAAAGCTAACACAAAGGTTAGAAAGGACCAAAGATTCTGAAATCTCTTCCAGGATACTCCCTACTTTGCCACTGGCCACATTTCCAACAAATATTTAGCCCATAAAACTCTCACCAAAATTGCAAATGGAGAACTCTAAGTCTAAAGTTTTTCTAATATCATTTTTAATTTAATTCTCTCATCTCCACCATGTCCAGCCACAAGGTATTTCTACCCCTCCCAACTTTACTATTCTTGTTAACAGCATCTGTCCCTATGATCTACTCAGCAATGTCCTTCGTATTCCACCCAATGAGTTGCCCATTTCACTTGCCGTGGATGATTCTTTACATTATCCCTACTCTTTTTTTCCTCTCCCATGTTCACTGCCACTCCTCCTTACCTCTCCAGGTAGGTGGTCTTCCTGCCTGCAGTTTGCCTGGTCTAAGCCATCAGATTTAGACTCCACCATGCACAGAACGATGGACACACCGTCCAGCAGCAAGGCCCATCCTCCCTACGGCCATGCTTACCACTGCCCCTGCCCCACTCCCAGCATGTAGGAGGGTCACTGTGGGTTACTCACAAATAGTTGATACTTTTTCAAATGCATCCCTACCTGTCTTAAATACACCCTCCCACACGTAAAAATGCTCCTTGCCCATCTACGTGGACATGTGTCCACAGGCACACACGTCTGCACGGTGCTAACCGCTTTTCCTCTCTCCCAAGTCTGCTCCATCGACACGTCCACCTTCTCAGGAGCACTTTCCTGACACCTCCGAGGAGTTCACATTCTCCCTTTGGCTCTTTTATGGCAGCACAGAGTACAATACAACGTGCACCCATGTACCTGCCATTGACATTAAACAGATGACAATTTTGCTTTATAATTCATGGACATAATTTCACATTTGCTTATGCAATTGTGATTAATGTCTGCCTCACACAAATTAGACCATAAGTTTCATGAAAATAGTTGAAATGTGTTATAGATAACGATTACATCTCCTGGGTCTGAGAAAAATAGATTCTCACAAGGGAGGTAGTAAGACATCCTGTAATTACATATATTGCTGATTGAGTTAAAATTAGAATAACAGTAAGAAAACACAAGATGGCAACTAAAATAAAGCCTTAAACGTGGCCATATATTTGACTAATTACACTTTCCATACCTCCAAATAATTAAAACATAGTAAAAACAAAAACCTTTCTTGAGGCCAAATGTATGGAATCGAATAATCATAGTAGAAAAAAATACATGTAACTGAGGATAAATGCACCAGTTACTTACTGTCAGGCAACGGTAAGACTCAGTTTCTAGGCTTACTATGTGAGGATGTGATCACTGACAACTTCCTTCCATGTATGATTTCATACACTGAGAGAGGAAATTGCCCTAAATTGATCAGGAAGAGTCCCCATGACGACATGAACAAATAGAACCAGACTGGGCTGCTGCAACAGCAGAGAAGCAGGTGTCTCTAATGGAGTCAAAAGTAGGATGCTTGCCCCAAAGAAGAGTGTAAGCCAAGGCATTGCAGTGTCTGAAGACATTACGTGGAGGCTCGGTGCCCATACTCAGTGGTTAGGGCACTGACCACACACACCAGGGCTGGCGGGTTCAAACCCGACCCGGGGCCTGCTAAACAGCAATGACAACCACAAAAAAAAAAATAGCCGGTCATTGTGGTGGGCACCTGTACTCCCAGCTACTTGGGAGGCTGAGGCAAGAGAATTGCTTACGCCCAAGACTTTGAGGTTGCTGTGAGCTGTGACGCCACTGCACTCTACTGGAGGTGACATAGTGAAACTCTGTCTCAAAACAAAAAAACAAACAAAACAAAGAAAAAGACATTATATAGGAACTTTCTTTGTATCATCTCCAAAGTGAGAATAAAATTAAGCTTTGCTGATTAACACACTAATGGACATAGGGATTTTCAGTGGGCTGCGTGTCACGTTAGGTCTTTATAGCACTTTATACACGTTGAACATTGTGTAATTCTGGGTTTACACAGTAACACTGGCTCTCAAGCACTTGTTGCCAATCAGTGCTTTGCAATATGTTAAAGTTTGTGTGTTCCTGGTTAAGTAGATGTGTATTACTTAGGTTAACTAAAGTTAGAATAGTTTAGGGGGAAAAATCCCGTAGAGATAATGTGGATTAAAGATGATGCTAATAAAATAAGCAAACACAAACACCAAAAAATAGGAAAGATGACATTTTCTTTTGCATGGATTAGGTAGTTAAAAACAAATATACAAACAAGTAGCAAATATAAGTAGTAATCTATTAAAGATCTAATATGAAGTTATTCCAAAGAGTTTGAAAATGTTAAGACAATCTTAAATATATCTGCTACGATAAAAACAGAACTGCCTCTTAATATAATGCATTGGCCTTTGAATTCCTTGCTAAAACCCAATTATAGCATAGGAATACA